>JAMAHF010000025.1:294165-460766 GCA_023627405.1 Penicillium sp. S1316
TCACTTGGAGGCTCACTCAGAGGTTCACTTGGAGCTTCACTCAGAGGTTTACTTAGAGGCTTACTATAAAGCTTGCTAAGTGTCTGCCTGGGCTTTACAGGCGCGTTTATTTTACTTTAACACTTGATCTGCACGGCACCAACTACGCTTTAAACGACTCGTCGCCACTCTCTATAGTTCTGCCGGAACTGGACATCGGACTTTAATTTAGTTCCGGCCCAGATAATGGCTCTCTTTGATATCACACTGTCGCGATGGGAGAGAAAAGATGTGGTCCTGCTTTAGAACTTCTGGTCCAACCTTGTGAGTCTTATATATGATAGATTATCTTATAATGCACACTGTTTTAAGCTAACACGGATGACATTACGGTAAGACTACTGGAATTCGTTGCTCTTATCGCCACTACGACCTGCAGACTGCCCAGAGGATTCATGAGCATAACGCTGACTTATTCTCTCACAAGTTTTGTGAGGCGGGTTTGGAGCAGTGGCGAGAGTGGATAGATGATCGACCGTCAGAACACGCCAAATGGCCCGCTAACCGGAACGATGACGACTATAGTAGTGACTTCGAGCCCTGGTCAATGCGAGGTTATACCGCTCCTGGTGGCCAAATTGTATACGACATCCTACTCAAGACTGGAAGGGGGATCCAGATCCCTTGTGCCTTCACGGTCCCGGACCTCATTGCATCACAGATGCACCTTCTCAATCGCATCCAAGACCGTTATGACCGTCTTATGAAAGACGAGGACGAGCGCGAGAGGAGACAAGAGGCTGATGAGGACAGGCGCACCAAGCGGGGTAAAAAGAGCAACGATTCGGAACAAGACTCCAGTGTGAAGAAAAAGGCCAAAACAGTGAAACTACCAGCCTTCGATGAGACCGATTCGGATTCTGACCCCGAGCCCATTTTCTGTTGCAACGACGATACCAGATGGCCTCACACTCTACATCCCTTAGGTGAGTGATCGTCGCCTTGCGTGGAATTGAGGTTTCGGTCACAAAATCAAAGGTATAGAGGCTCCTCCAGTTCGACTCGGACACCACACCGCGCCTAGGGGACCGTGATGATTGGCCGGAGGGCCTCATTCACCTCCACCTCGAATTGGAGAAGGACTTCGACACAAAGAGTCACCCATGGGGTCACCCATGGTCTTTCTTATCACAAGTTTGTACCGAAAAGACCCCATCGACTGGCGCTGGACGGATGAAGGCCGTGTTGTCCTTGTTGATATGGGGCGTGCGTACTTTGGTGATGAGACCATGATGAAAAGACCCCTAGACAAGTGACCAATTTCTACTTCAACCATCACAGATGTGAAGGCCGCAAAATGCGACCTCAAGCCCGTATACCCATCTAAGCAGCTCTAGGCAATCTTTCTGTAATGCCGTCAGACCGTGTTCTTCGTTCCGACAGCCATTGTCCTCAATCGGCCCTCACCGTTACCCTTTCTTTTTGTGCGACACTGTTTTATCTTTAGGTCAAGCTTCTCCTTATTTTGTGCTTTTTGTTCTTTTGCTTACCGGTTTCGGCTTTTCCCCATGGGGGTTTACGCCGTCTCTCTCAGCCACTATATGTACATAGGTCCCGCTCGCCTTTCAAGTAGATAGCCACGTCACCTTTTTAGAAGGCAAGGAGAGGAATTATGGCACTGCTTGAGGAGGAGAAGGAGGAGCTTTGGTGCCCCGCAATGAGCTATACTCATTTCTTGAAGCCAAGTCGGAATGCGTGTTTGCGGCTACTTAGGTAAATTCTCTGGTTGACCCATAGCTCCTTGCCGATTCAAGAGCTGGCATATGTCACGTACGTATCGTCAGGAAACGATAATATGTGTATCTACTTTGTCATGACGAACGTCCGTTAGGACGAAGGATAGCAACAATAAGACCGTTCCTAACATGCTCTGGCAGAATATTAGTAGAGTAACCCACCGAGCCGCTTGGCGTCACCACTGGGAAAGCTATACTCTACCGCGATAGACCGTTGCACAAATACTCCGTACGTTGTTATGCTTTACATGGTTACGCGTCGCTACACTGAGCCCGCATCCCTTGTGGTGCTTTATGTATGTAGTCATGGCAGTGGAACCATATCCGACCTAAAAGGTGGTGGGATCTCAGCCACTCGGTCCCGTGATCTTCAGTTGGCGACAGGTCGACTACCCAAGCAAGACTAGTCAACTCCTCACCTGATTTAGTTAGTCAGCTTAAGACTTGCCGCTACTGAAGTTGAAGTTTGGGCGCTTCGCATTCAGACATCTCCTCATATCCCTACCTCCCCTATCCGCTCTTGACTCTTCACCATGGGAAAGAAACGACGTGGTCCCTCTCTTGAAGAGCTTCTCGCTCAACCTTTCTGTTATTATTGTGAGAAGCAAGTATTAGACCTAAAAATTCTCATATCCCATCAGAAAGCGAAGCATTTCAAATGTGAGCGATGTGGTCGGAGGCTCAACACAGCGGGAGGTATGTGGCAATTCTGGATATGAGCCGCGGCGGAAACCCAGCTAACTAGAATTGTCTCGATAGGATTGTCGGTTCATATGAGCCAAGTACACAAGGAACAGCTGACTGCTGTTGACAACGCGCTGCCGAATCGATCAAGTCTCGATGTTGAAATCTTTGGCATGGAGGGTGTCCCGGAAGATGTCATACAGTCTCACAACCAGCGCGTCATTGCCCAGTACCAGCAAGAAGAAGCGGAACGCCAGTCTATTACCGGTAACCCGCCCCCAGGCGCATCGAGCTCTGGCGGACCTCCAGCAAAGAAACCGAAGGTAGAAAACATATCGGATTTGAAGAAGCGTTTAGCGGAGCACAAGGCCAAGAAAGCCGAAGCGCGAGCAGGAGGAAGTAGCGGCGAAGCGACCCCGGTTGGTGCGGGCCTGACTCCAACTTCAAACGTGGCTGGTTTCGTAAGTGCAATCCACCTTGTGTTGCTTTTCAATTGTTGACCATGGGATCGTTGTAGACGCAGTCACCCGCAAACCCCGTCGCTCCTTCGCAAGCAGCGTTCTCTTATCCTCAACCATACGGAGGGGCTGGTTCCCCATACCAATCAACAGCAAGTCCTGTTTACCCAAGCTTTTCACCAGGTGGGCAACCGCAGTTCCCTCCTTCCACCCAACATTCTACTCCTGTTGGATACTCGCCGCAGCCTCTTCTAGGCTATGGGAGCACACCACCACAACTGCATCAACAGCAACCTCCGCAGGCCAACCCCCCTCAGACGGCCGCATTCCCTCCACGTACCGGAAGCCTACCAGCGGCACCAAGTCTACCGCAACGACCTGCCGTTGGCGCCCCTCAGGTCAACGCCTATCAACTACAGCAAATGCACATGGGCCATCCTCTCCCTGGAGGCTCGGTCGTGCCTTCTATACCTAATGGCGAAAGACCCGAAGCTACACCGTTTTCCTCCTCCATCGACGATCTTATCTCTGGTGCTGCCAAGGAAGCCGATCAAGCAGCGGCTGCGCATGCAGCACCCAAACCTGCTGAGACCGTGGAAGAGAAGCCAAGCAAGAAGGACAAATCCAAGCAGTCAAGGCTGGTCTACTCGGATAACGAGACCAGCCCGGAGGAGAAGATGGCTAGATTGCCAAGGTACGCATTCGCTCCTGATCGTCGGATGGAGACGACGCTTGAAGAGCTTCCTCCCTCAGCAGTCGTGGGAACAATCCGCGAATCGGAAACTATCGTCGACCCAGCGCAATAAAATGACGACCACGACGACATGTTTTATAAGAGCAAAAAGAAATCAGAGACAACATACTTCCAGCTAAGTCGATGCATGTTGAGATTCTAGATGTTTGCTATGAGTCCTTTCCTTTCATTTACGATTATATCTTCGTGCAATTTCCCCGCCCTGATGCTTTCTGTCAGTAGTTTTGCCAGCGCAGTCCCATGCGGACCGCGCGATAGGCTTTACTTTCTGGGACATCGAAACGAAAATGAAGCTCCGGACGCGATGCGGTGCGATGTGATTATTGTTCAGCCGGAATCGGGAGACGTCTCGGTGAGTTTTGTCACCCTGACAGAAGGAACTGATGTGTGGCTTGATGTGATCATTCGGCCCATCTTTGCTTGGGAGGAAAGGTCCCGAAGAGAACCACCTGTCCCTATCCTGCGTGCGCTTTCATTTTGTTGTATTGAGCCCACCCGACAAAGAGGTCATGTCCTACTGTAAGTTCCTCGACAAGGTAGGCGACTCGGACTATGGATCTGAGAAGATATAAATCACGAATACACTATAATTATCGACCTTGCAATTTCGTTCCTGAAATTCTTTACGTTTCTCGTAGCACTGGATAGCAGGCCGTCACAGTATCTGTAACGACCATTCCATCCCAGACAATCGAGCTGGGCCCATCGAGTGGACTGATGGTCCAGCTTCAGCTTGTTCATGCCCTCTTCCCCCTAACCGCACCCCCAAAGACAATCAACCCATAAACCGCAAGTATACTCAACACAACCGGCACGGTCTTGCGCAGCCTAACCGCGCGGGGGATCGACGCGCCCCCCAACACAATCGACGCCAGGAGCCCGATTTCTTCGGCGTAGGGCTGTCCGTTTCGCAGGCGGAGGAAGGAGAGCAGGTAGAGCGCGCCGACGGAGACGCCGGCGATAACAGAGGGCAGAGAGCCGGTTCGTAGGTAGCCAATTGTGCCACCGAGGGAGGTGAGGATGGAGAGTGTGAGAGCGGAGGTTGTTGGGGAGGCCTGCGAGGATAGTAGTAGAAAAGATTAGTACGGTTGTGGGAGCTTTTGAGGGGGGCAATCAGCATCAGAAGGGTGAGGCTGCGCACCATTTTGTAGGTGGGTATCGTGACTGAGGTTGTGATGTTGGTCTCGGTTGTGAGAAGTGTCAAGTTGGGATGAATTGTTGATAAGCTGGACGGTTGATGTGATGGATGTTGATGATGAGCTAAGGTCTGGTCTCGTTCTATGGTCTGATGGGTGGAGTAAGTGGAGTCGTGGAGGAGTGACCGCGGAATCGGAACGGGGCCCGGTCTGTGGTCGGATTATTAATGTTTGATTCCATGCATGGTGCATTGGTGCGGAGGAAAACAAAAGTATGTCCTCCGTCCTCGGTACTCCTACGGAGTAGTTATTACACAGTACTAACCCTGCGTACCGGACACCAAAATACTGGTCTATCTGCGAAGACATATATGTTATGTTCAAAGTAGGGCTGCTCTAGTACCAAATAAAACACTTTTCTATAAATTGCTCCTAACAATCTATGTCGGAAATCCAATGCTATATATGTTAGATGTTCATGCGTATGTTTATCTCAATACTTGTATCTCCAATGCTCGTTTCTTCTCGAGATTTTTTAATCAGATCCAAAGCCGTGATTTTCGTATATCGTTCTGTTCTCTTTCATGCACTGGATATATACTGTGAGGCAGGGTCGCGGGTTATCAATATCTGGAATTATTCCCTGGATCGACTGTCAGCGAGCTTGACAGTGTGCGACTCGACGGTAGGTGGTTCAGTGTCCGTCTCTAAAGCCGCGGTTTGCGCCTGGAATCCCTCGCCTTCGACCATGAAGGGAACTGGAATCGCAGCGACACAAGCAACCAGCGCGAGCAACCACCAGGGAAGGATAACGTAACCCATTTTGACGCCGAGCGAGAATACAGGCCCCAGGAGAGCCGGTCCCGCTGCGCGTCCAACAGCACTCACACTCGTGGCAACTCCATTCAGCGTACCGAGGATACTAAGGCTGCTAGCAGAGTTGGTGAGCAGGATTGTAATGCTGGGGAAATTGAAGATTGAGGCCGTCAGCTTTGTTAGGATCACAAAGAATATTGTGATGCTGCGCATAGACTCGGGGACGAGTGCTATGTACGGAGTGAGGAGGTAGAGGATGGGGAAGACGATGGAAGTGGCTTTGACACAATTGATCACGCCGAATCGGGTTGCGCACGCGGGGAATACATAGAATTGCATCACCATACCAACGATACCTGTCAGCGTGTAGAACATCCCAATTTCTTGCGCGTCTTGAAAAGGTTAGTAACAAATAGTTTGACAGCTTGAGTCTGACCAAATTGTTGACTTACCCATGCCAAAGCCACCTACAAATTTGAACGGGAGCTGGACGTTCGGATCGTCCTGTATGTTTTGAGGAGGATTATGGAGAAAAACAGGCAAAATTGAATCAAATGCCATCGTGTGTACTGACATCAAGCTGTATGCTGCCAGAACGAGGGAAGACTGTGGGCTAAGTACCTCACGCCAACTGTGCTTCTTGATCTCGGGCTTGTCCTCAGGCGATTTGGCCGGCTGGTTTCCACCCAGCAGAGGAGTTCTCTCGCCATCAGACTTTATCAGGCTGGCCCTTCTACACCGACGTGTACAGGATCGGGTCAAGATCTGTCCCAGCACTATGCCAGGGTCGCGATGGCCTTGCTTCGCCGCCAAAGTTTCCTAAGGCTTGTCAGAATCATCCGAACAAACATAAAGAAGCGCATACATGGAGGAACAAGTAACCCGTTGAGATACCGATGATGAAAAAGACCCCGGACACTAGGTTTGGCAAGAAGAAAGGATATTCTTGGAAGAATTTGGAGCGACCAAAGGTCTCCGGAAACTTTTCGGCCGGGCGAGAGAGAGATCCTCCGAAGGCAGGTCCAAATACTGAACCTACCGTCCAGACCATCGGCATGACACTGAATGCTCGAGGCTGCAGCTCCTTGTCGGTCACCATTTCCGCAACAGCAGTCCGAATGATGCCCACGTTCCCATTCATAAAACCAATCATACCGCGACAACTAACCAACATAGCTAGAGACTTCGAGAGGCCGAAAGCCAACGAAAGTATCATGGTAAATGTCAGTCCGAGAAGGATAATAGGTTTACGGCCGAAACGATCTGACGCCGTACCCCAATAGACCGCCATAACAGCCTGCGCGAAGGAGGAAACGGCTGTGGTAAGACCAGCCCATTTTGCAACTTCGGCTTTGGGGACACCGACACTTTCGATCATCTCAGGCTGACAAAGGTTAGTGCGTGGCTCAAGTCGTTGGGCGTGGGAGAGCTGAGGAGATTGGTTAGAGCTTACGAGATATGGAAGGTACGAGGTTACGGCAACTGTTCGACCAGAAGAACATTTTGTTTAGCTGGGATCCGTGTTGAGGTGAGTTTCGGTGGACGTACTTGGCTCAGCAAAGCGACATATTGCTAAAGCACGGACAAAAAAAGTTAGCAAGAGACTAAGATTTGCGATGGCGACATTTTAGTAGCTACCTACAAAGAATTAATAGCTGCCGGACAGGCAGCTTGGGGGTGCGCGCATGCATGAGAGACTACCGAGCCGAGATCTCTCCGACTGCAAAAAGGAAAGAAGGAAGTTGAGAAGAAGGTAAAAAGGAGAAAGGAAAAAAAATAAATAAAGAGAGAAGTCGAGCAGAAGATGAGTGAGACAGGCGAAGGATGCAGGACTTGGAGGCGCATCGTCTCCGCCGTTTTGGCAAGGGTTGAGTCAAGTGATCTCCCCCTCTTTTTCCTGTTAATCTTTCTCATCTTGCATCTCTTGATCTCGCACTGACCTTCTCAGGTTCAGACTCGGTTTACCGATTTATAGAGAGGAATATACTTGATCCATGGGTCACACTGTACCTACTTACCTACTAATCCCGGCAACCAATCGTGCTACATGCCACAGATCTTGGTACCCCGCAGACGTTGTACAACGCCAGTACAACAACAGCTTTGGAATTTTCTCGAAAACCTCAGGAAAGCATGTATACTTATCATTGCCTCCAGGGTAAACATAGAGGCCTTCGATTGCCGCAGAACAGTCGTAAAACAAAATAGAGTCGGAGCTAATGGAACTTCACTCGACGGGACGGATGTCTGTTGCCTCTGCCACCCTAGTGATGCTCGCGAAAGGGTCAAGAACAATGGTGAAGTAGGAGAGGCCATGTTCCTCAGCTCCTCCGAGTAACATGCAGTTCATATTACCCCCATCGGTATGGACTATCGGCCCAGGGTTTCCGAGATGCTCAAGTAACCCATATGTTATGTTCGAGAAGCTTTTCGCAAAGGTCTTCCTCGCGTTGATAATCTCCTCCTGAACAAGATCATCAGCAAGTGAGTTATACTAGGCGCCCGCTAAGTGCCTGCTTGAGTGCCTGCTAAATGCCTACTGAATGCCTGTATACATGCAAACACTGCTTAGCAGTAGGGTAATTAGTGTGCAACAGGACGCCAGTTTCCATGGTAGAGCTGGGAAGATGCTAGTAATGACAAAGCACTTCCATGGGAAAATAATAACAATATATACTCCTAGTATATAGAGTTAACTGGTTCACCAGGAAGATCAAGTTGGTGAGTCCCCAAGTCCGATGTCTTGATACCGCCAACTCTAAACAAAATATCCCTGCAGGGGTATGCTTGAGAAGCTAGTGGTTGATTCAAGGAGGGTTATGCAGTGGAATAGTTGAAATATCTGCTGGACCATACCCTATATTCACTAGCTTCTATAAGTTTCTAGAATAATGGGTGAAAATAGGACTAGCTCACCTTATTGCAATATAATACCAAGGATGATAAAAGATGGAGAAATGGTGAAGTTCTCGAAGCAGAACTAGGAATCTAAGCTCCCTGTCTAACGGGGTAATGAATTTATACTAGGTACACAGAGTAGTCTAAGCGTCGAACCAACTATAACTCTAGTAGTTTACCAAATTCATTCTCAAACATCCGGCTTAATCATACCCCTTTCTTTCCAAGGCCGCCGTTGCCCTAGCGGAGCAGCTCAGTCGCAGAAACGACACGCTCAATAATGATACCCCGCCATTTCTGTTTCCGAGGTTAGTACAGGGCCACTAAAAATGAATTGGAATACTGCAGCGTAGCAACTCACCTCGGCGTTCTCTACATCTCCGGCTTCTAGACTCTCCACAAGACTGGGGTACGTTGCGCCTGCATAGCCGGTCCAAAGACCGGGCGCAAACACCACGTGCTTGAACCAACTGCGCCCATCCAATCCGGGCTGATACAGGAACTGACGCTCAATGTTCTTGAATTTGTTGTTGACATCGTGAATCAAAAAGAATAGTCTGACTTTCTTCCACCACAAATACCAAGGAAGATCTTCAGCGAGTTGCGCCGTCAAGTCGGCTGCGTAGGCATCAAACTCGATCGCAACCTTTTGGAGCTTGGTAATTGCATCATATAGTGGCCCAAAGTCAAAGGTAACTCCGTCGGGCAGGTTGTCCGCATAATGGCCAATTCGGTCAACATATTCTTCCAACCCAAAGCTATAATCTGTGGCGTTGAAGAATAGAACGGGAGTCTCTGTCAATTTTGCTGCAGCCAGAGCCCATATTTTGGTGCATGCTTCATGATAGAGCCACTGCGGGTCACCAAATCGTTGCATCCAATCGAAGCTATCATAGTTGGAGTGGTAGTGGTAAACAGGGTCTTGGGGCCCGCGGCTAAAACCGAGATCGTAGCTGGGGATTCCAGCAAAGTCCTGGAATGCGGTGAAGTCGCTGCCGCTACCCATCGTTCCGACGTGCCCATCCCACACGTCACGAACTGTCTGCCCCTTGACGGTCTGGTTGGGAGACTGGACAAGTCCGGTGACCTCATAGATGAGTTTATTTAGAAGAGGGCTTGCCGTGGGACCGAGGAAGGTACCGGACGCAGCAACGTCGACGTTGAGGTACGCAACATTGGATTTCGAGAGCCACGGAAGGTTATCTTCCACCCATTCCGTAGAACCTAGCAGACCGTACTCCTCTCCATCCCAACTTGCGAAGACGATAGTACGAAGTGGCTTCCAGCCAGCTTTGAGAGCCTCTCCGAAGCTGCGGATGACCTCGTTTAATACAGCAGAGCCACTGTTGGGGTCTCCTGCACCACCAGCAATCCAAGCATCGCGATGGTTACCCAGAATCACAACGTCGGGAAGTGACCCAGGAATGACACCAATAACGTTCCAGATTGGAGTAGTAACATATTCCTGTTCGTTGTATAGGTTGACGACAACATCATCTGGTGAAGGTCCAATGTTGTACTCGACGCCTTTGTAACCGAGACCTCCGCCTTGCCACCACTCATTGAAGTCGGATGCTTTCGGGCCATGGCCATTCAGAGCCTTTAGAAGAGGTAGTACTTCGGTATAAGAGACAGGAATTGATGGAATGGACGGGATAAAATCATGAGGATCTTGTCGGTCACTGTCGGGCTTCGAAGGCCATCCGGGAGTCGTAGGGTCACCTGGAGCAAAGCCTGTACAGTGAGTCAATGGGAGGGATCTAGAGGTCATTGACGGAGGACTTACTCAAGAACTGGGTACTTCCGCGCTGAACGGCACTAGGATTCCTCGCTGGCCCTTCCGGATACGGCTTGTAGCCATTCTCTTCCGTGTATTCTCCATCCGATTGCGGGTCGTCGTATAGAATAACGCCAACAGCACCAAGCTCCTGCGCCCGCTTCACTTTCAATCCTCGGAAGACGCGACCATACTTGATCACGGCTACGCGTCCTGTAAGGCTAATGTTCGCATTGACTAGGTCTTCAAAATCGGCATAGGTGCCAAAGTTGGCATAGACAAACGGCGCCGTCACGTTTCCAGTGGCAGAGTAGCCATGGAAGGTAGGCACACGGTCGGGCAGACCGCTAGTGCTATCCTCCTCTAGCACATCCTCCTCCAAGGAAGCCTCAAAAGTGACCTTGTTACCTTCCAGCAAAGCTAGTCTATGGTCGACGGGATAGTTGAGATACACATCGTAGGAAACGATCTTGGTGTCCGAAATGCCGAACTCCTGCCATCGCTCTTTCGTCCATAGCGCCTGGCTGAGGTTCTTGCCTGCAAGATGCGGCCCAGCAGTGTAGTACTTGCTCCATTCGCGCGCGCGAGCTGCGGAAGGTGTTCCCAGGAGAAGGGTCTGAAGCTCTTCGTAGTCGAGACCGTTTCCGTTGGGCCAGTGTTCGGGGTACGAATGCGCCCAGGGAAGATAGGACCAGATGGAGCCGCCCTCTCGCGGGAGAACAGCTGCAGGAAGCAGGAATAAGATCAAAGCAACGGTGAGGAGCAGAACTAGGGAGAAACTGCAGGCTCGGCGAAGCTTGTTATGAGGGTAGCGGTGCCGCTGAGGCGCGACATGAACCACGAGAAGCGGAGTGGTCTCGGAAGGAGACATGGTCGCCTTCTCCCACATTATGTGGTGGAAAAGGGTTATCTTCGTTCAGACCGCCGTGTTCCCGCACAGCAGATTGCAAGGAGATGGAAAGAAGACTGCGAAGAGTCGAGTGGGAGAGGAGGTTGTCAGTGCAGCGGCGGGAACTTCCGCCCCTCACTTGGAGAGAGCTCACGTCAGTTGGAGCCTATCTGATCTCATCTATTGGGAAAAGCAACCATGCTATTTAGTTGACGCCCTCGGTGACCGATATTCGACAGCCATAACAGGATCCTACCACAATCGATCACCCTGTATTTGTCCAGGTAACTACAGCGATGCATTTTGTCTTTGTTACCTAGGCTAAAGAGCGGAACGAAGCCGAGGCTCGCCTTCGTGCTCTGAAGTTGGCGGATAGTGCCTCGTCAAGGACCATCTTGATTAAGCGCGAGACTTCAGGGTACTCTCTCCCGAGCGCCTCAGGTTAGCTAGAAATCACGAGCGACACTTAATTCCGAGACTGTGGTTCTGCGGAACTTGCTGGTCAAGTATGTGGAGGATAAAGTGGCCTAATTGTGGCTGATGCGTGGCTGGTGGAGCTTGTTTCTTAGTGGCAGTTCCCGCATCATCCTTCCTTATCCTAACAGCTGTCTTCTAAGAGAAGAAACAAATCACCCAGAATGGCGAACCAGGGTTATGATGTGGTAGTTGACGTCGATGCAGAGGTTTGTATGACTCATTGCTTCTGATACTTGAGATCTAACGGCATGACAGGGCGATGACCTAGGACATACAGACCTCCAAGAAGACCTTGAATTTCATCCTTCGAGTAAGTCCCAGCATCTTCGGACGACATACCGCAAACCCACTAATCGGACCGGCGTAGACTTTGAAAATGACCAGAGAAATGCCAAAGCCCACACAGATAATGCTCCCTTCTTAGGCGGCAACGGAGGAGGTTCTTCGTCCCGCCGCAGCAGGTCACCAGGCGGCACACCTACGAAGCACGCCTGGTGGTCCATCCACTACTACGAGCAATACTTTGACGTCGACACCAACGAAGTCCTCCGTCGCTGTGTTGCTTCTGTCTACCCACGCAGTAACTTCCTCGACGTTCTCGAAGGCAATGCAGACCTCTACGGCCCCTTCTGGATCGCAACCACCGTCGTCGTCATCCTCTTCCTAACAGGCACAATCTCACAATGGCTCTCCAACAACGACAAGAATCATTTCAAGTACGATTTCACTCTGCTGTCTGGCGCTGCTGGCCTCGTCTACGGGTATACATTTGTTCTCCCCATCGCGCTCTGGGGAGCGCTCCGGTGGTTTGGAAGTTCGACGGCTGATTTGATCGAATGCTGGGCGTTGTACGGATACTCGAACCTAATCTGGATTGCTGTGGCGCTTGTCAGTTGGAGTCCGTTGACGGCTTTGAACTGGGCACTTGTGGGCGTAGGCTTCGGCTGGACGGTTTTCTTCCTTTTGAGAAACCTATACCCCGTGCTAAGTGCAACGGATGCGAAGGCTAGTCGTATCCTGCTGGTTCTTGTTATTCTGTTGCATGCTGGATTCGCGATTGCGATTAAGATTCTGTTCTTTGCGTGAGTTTTCCCCTCTGATTGTTATTTGGTGGTCGTGACTAATATCCTTTTGTGGGTAGTCATGGAAGCCCTGTCTCCAAGAAGGACGACAAGCACGACGATGATGATCACGATGATCACGATGACGACAAGCGCACGTTCCGCTTCTAGAATCTAGCTTCACCTATATCCTGTCTACTCAGTCCAGATTGTTGACTCACTCAGGCAGCACTTCGTCTCAGGCATATCCGGTTAGTTCTATTTCTATTTATTTTGACAATCTGCCATTGTATACCTTGCCAGTACCTGTTATGTATTTATGGAAGAGTCCAAGAAAGCATGCTTAGGAGACCTGAATTTTACAATTGTTTGATTGACTGCAACTGGTTCCGAGAGTAGTCATGTAAAATATATTTGACTCCAGCTCTTGATGATTCTCATCATTCCAACGCCGCGTGTAAAAAAAGGAACCTTTTTCGCGTTGCAATCGTCTTCATCACAACACCCTTCCGCACCAGCAACGCAGAAAAAAACGTAGCATGAAATCGTTTATTTGAGCTTCTTCTTGGGGCGCAACTGGTTGGTGTGACCGCACTTCCTCTTACGGCAGTTGGTGGCACGGGGAGGGAGACGAGCCTGGACTCATTGTTAGTGAATGGGTTCGAAGTTTGGGTATATCGGTATGATCGAATCGAGTCAGATCGAGTGGGGCAGACGTACGTAGCACTTGCGGCAGATGTTCTTCTCGCAGTTGTACTTGGAGGCAAGGGCCTTGAGGGAGGGCTCGATGATACCACCACGGAGACGGAGGACCAGGTGGAGAGTGGACTCCTGTGCGTTGAGAAGAGAATCGTCAGCCGGCCATTCAACCACACCAGTCGCTTCAAAAATTCCATAAAACCACCCCTACAGATGCCACCTCTTCCAGGCGAGACAGCAACCGCCTGGGCCGCAGTCGCAGTAAATATAGGCGCGCGGCCCCGCCACCATAACGAACGCAAACACAATCCCAAGCTCAGGTTCATAGACAGGTCTTCATACCTTCTGGATGTTGTAGTCGCTCAGGGTACGGCCATCCTCAAGCTGCTTGCCGGCGAAGATTAGGCGCTGCTGGTCCGGGGGGATACCCTCCTTGTCCTGGATCTTGGTCTTGACGTTGTCGATGGTGTCGCTCGACTCGACGTCGAGGGTAATGGTCTTACCCGTCAGGGTCTTGACGAAACTATTATTCGATACCTGTCAGTAACATATCAATATCCCACTTCACGCGGTTCCCGATGGCGGTCCAGTTTCGATTCTATATTGGAATGTCGCGGACGCTGAGGGACAGAGGCGGCGGGCGGATACAAGGAAGATTCGAGGAGACCTACATCTGCACTGTAAATTCGCAGAAAAAAAGCCATGTTAGCTGATGGTTCACAGGGAGTGAAATAGATATCGATATCGCGTTCGATATAACGGGTGGTAACGTACTGGCTGCGATTTATCGTTGTTGCTGGCTGACAATCGCTGGAAGGGTCGGTCGGATGAGGCAATGTCAATTTGGATGATTTCTCGCTTAGCAGGCGGTGGACGGGGCACCGAGCCCGATGATACCCTAAGCCCTAGTGGGGGTTCCCTTTTCGTTTCTGCTGCCTCGACACCTAATTCTGGGCCTTCTCCACATTTCCCGCCGTTAACCGTCAGGTTGCTGCTCCTCTCTCCTCCATATCAAAAATAACTTATAGGTATGATCGAGCATTTAAAAGTCTGCAAATACAAAGTAGAACCTATGCATTATCTTGGTCTATAAACCCATGCTGGCTATTATCCGCCATGTCCTCTTCAACTTCAGCACCCATTGGCTGCTCGGTAAAATGCTTGATGCGCCTCTGGTCTTCCAACCACTTGTTGATCTGAATTTCAGCTTGAGACACACAGCGAACAAGGGTTTGAAGAGAAACTCCTGTGACCTTAGCCACGGTCTCGTAGAACGCTCGGGCCGAATCCGGTAGGTTAGATTCGTCCCTGTAACGAGCGTACAGGGAACCCGGCCGGGGTACGTCCTTGTCCACTTCACTAACAACAGCTCTGGCTTTTAGGTATTGCGGAGTCATTTTCAGCATAGCATCTATTGCTTCCTCTTCATGTTTTTCTGCTGTAGATGCAGCTGCTTTGCTTCCTTTCCCCGCCTGACCGAGAGGGAATAACGAGGCGAGAGGACCGGGTTCTTTGTTACTATCCAACCAGGAGTTCTCGTACCAATCCATGTACTCATCCAGCTGGTCCGCGTTCATTGTCAGCACATCATTATCATTGACCGAGATCTCCTTGCCCTTGCCAATTCTCCCAGCCATGAAGTCTCGCTTTTCGAAGCGGTCCTGGACCTCCGCCCATTTTCCCCAGTCAATAGCTTGCACGGTTGGCTCTTGTGCGGACATGGGATGGCGTTGAACGTCGTCAAATGGAAATAGCAGCTTTGTTGCAATCACAACGAGGGTGACCAGCTGCATTTCAGGCTTGTCGAGGGGTTTCCTTCTCCCGGCGACTTTGCTGGGATATTCGAATGTGAAGCCGAGTAGTGTCTGGAGTCTTTTTGTGACGGGATATATGTCAACTAGATGTCATTAGCGTAGAAACCACACAGTCAGGGGGTCCCGGTATACCTGGTAGCGCGAGCCTTCTGATAAGCCTGTATAACAGAGCGGGAGCATTCAATGGCGGAAATTGCATTTGAAACCGGCGACGGTAATAGAGGAAGAGGTCAAAAACGGCAGTTTGAAGATCCTCGGCTTTTAGTAGCCTCTACAATACATTAGCTTGTGGTCACCGTACCGGAACGCTGGCATACCGTGGTATCAAGAAGAGACAGATATTCCTGCGGCAACTTCTCTTTCATATCACGCGGGATATGATTCAGCGCTCTGTAGTAAGGTACGTCGTTACGCGTGGCCAACCTGGATAGTCATTAAAGATCAATCATAAGTAATATTTACGGGATCATACTGATGAAAGTCCGCAACGCCGACTGGGAGCCTCATGAGAAGAGTCGCAAGATAACAGAGACCAAGTGTATCTATAAGACGAGGCCACTGCACAAGTTTACTCCCCGCTTTGAAAGTCTCTGTCTCCGTGTCTTCACGGGCACTGGCCGGCTGGGAGCTGAAAAACTCAGGTTGCGAGTCTTCATCGGCGGCTTCGGCAATCTTAGAGGCATACGTCTCCAGACGAAGTGCCCACAGATCGCGGACGACATTCTGAATTGGCCTATTAGCAACCTCTATGATAGGATCGATCAATAAGCGGGTCACACCTCCAGTTGCGGGGGGAAGCTTCGGTCGTAGACCAAGGCATGGCACTGCTTCCAGAGAATCAACTGATAAATATGCAGATAGAGGCGGTAAGCCTGACGGCCGCGGTATTCTGCTCTTTGTTAAAAGATAGACCAGTACGAAACTGGAGTTTGACGTACTTTTCTGAGTCTTTTCGACGGTGGGCTTTTTGATCCGGCTTATTTTTCCCTGTGTTCCAAAATCATCGGGATCTTCTTCTACTTGCCGACCCTATCGACCGGGTATTAGTTAAGTTATCGTAAGATATGGATAGAGCTTATGTGTTATGGCGCGTCAAGTGAATTGGGGTCTCATACCAGCTGTTGGTGTCCGCGCCTACAGAACCAAAGACCGTTGTCAAGGTAAAAACGAGTTTCGCGGCACCTATCCTGGCCGCAGGCCTCGCGTGTGATGTATTCCATCAAGTACAGCTTGCTTCATCCTCATAGCCCTAGAGAGTAGAAGGTCTAAGGCATAGCCCTTCGTGTGGATGTTGAGTGGCAGAAGTAAAATCTGGATGTTCGGAAATTTTGAAGTGACGTTGTCGGTTGCGAAAGGCTACACCCAACCATCACTTACTCTTTAGTAATGCAGGCGCAGTTGTTGTTGGCAAAATCATTATCTGTCTATTACTCTGAAGCCTTATATGATTTTTTTCTCTTGTTCTCTTATTTTGTTTATTGAAAATTACAAGTAACAGAATAGTAACAGGGTTCAGCAATATGATGGCTTCAAGAAGTGGTTTTTTATTCGTCAAACAATCGTAAGAGTACGGAACTCAGGACTGTTCCGCTGGAAGCATGCCTGACCTGCCAACAAAATGCGACTAAGTCTGCACGCATAGCACGTCCAAAGTTACACTGATCTGGTAAATAACAGTCATCATACTCAGCCCAAAAT
Organism: Penicillium sp. S1316; assembly: GCA_023627405.1. Taxonomy (NCBI): domain Eukaryota; kingdom Fungi; phylum Ascomycota; class Eurotiomycetes; order Eurotiales; family Aspergillaceae; genus Penicillium; species Penicillium sp. S1316. The sequence continues at coordinate 311,102 of JAMAHF010000025.1, forward strand.
GGAGCATCATCCTCTAGTTCAAGCGGACTCATTAAACACGCCTTTGAAAACCAACAGGGCTGATGCCACACTAAATAGACACTATGGCTCTTTATTTGGGAGCCTCCTTGACTTCCATGCATGCCTGCTCACCCATGGCGGTCAAGATAACGACGTCTGCGGAAATATTAGTCTCGATCGCCAACGGGATTTGAGGAGCAACAAGGTACTTACTGCAGTCCTTGGTCTCCTCAGTGAACATCTTGTTGATTCTGTCACCAACATCACCATCAGGAACCTTGACGTCGTCCTTGGTGCCACCGTTGTCATCCATCAGGGAGAGGAAGCCATCGTCGGTAACATCGAGCTAAGGCGCAAATGTCAGCACTTGGTCCGTTACGCGAATCCGGAACCAGATACTTACAAGCTGGTACTCACGACGGGTGACGTTGGGGACGTCCATGTTGTGGGTGGAAGGGCACAGTTCTTCGAGCTTCTTCTGGGTGAAGATATCGAGGGCGACAAGGTGAACCTTGGCGTGACCGTGCTTGCCAGTCTTGGAGGTGGACATGTCGACGATCTTGCAGGGGCGGCCCTTGATGACAACGAAACCGTTCTTCCTCAGAGCGGAACACTGCATGGGGTAGGTGGCGGAGGCGCCAGCATCGACGGAGTCGAAGGTAACATCGTGCTATGGACGCAAGGTTAGTATCAAAGACCATGAATTATTCAGTGAACTGTTCGCCAGAGAGCAAAACACAGATGCACGGATACATCTGTTCGTTTCGCAGCGATGGAAGTCATGGGATGCGGGTGGGGTAAAGGGAATCTTGTGTCCCGATACTTCGAGCCCAGCGATAGATGCAGGTATGAGGGACATGGCAGAATTCCACGGGGAGATGCAGAAAAGCAGGATAGAACAGGTGCCGTACCTCGTCAGCCATGGTGATAGTTGCTAAGGAATTCAAAAGGAGGACTCGAGAAAAGACAAAAAAGAAAGAGAGGATGGGAATTTGCTTTTGAGGATGGAGAGAGGAGAAAAAGAGAAAAATATGAAGGGCAGGAGGGGAAATCCACGAAAAGGAATCGACAAATCCGCCGCCTTGTTGTGGCGGGGTCTAGTCGCTAGCACTGAATATGGTTAGCTTTGGTATTTAGCCCGCTAGCCGTGTACAGATAGTTTCTCCCGCCACCTTGACACTCCCTCATCCAGCAAGATAATCCGATACATGGGAACAACAGAGAGCTTCAGGCGTCATACAAAGTACGACTTCATTGCATTCCTTCAAACTGTGTTTGCTCATTTCATGCCCCTACATGCATCTTGAGGTTTTCCAGTCACGATAGTATCTCCCTTCTTTCCAGAACATGCTTCCCTGTTCATGATATATTCTCCGCGCAGCTTCTCCGCGTAAGCTGCTCTTCAACATGTGGCTCGACCGCATCGCTGGCCATTCGACACCGACCGGACCCCAGTTTGATAGTCGCGGCCCCTCTCCAATTCCTCGAAGGTCCTCATCTCGCCTTTCACCGAATCACCAAAACACTCGTCCTGGACTCAGTCGACCGGGCTCATCGTTGTCAGCCTTGGTTTCTCCGAATGCTTCATCCACATCATTACCCACCATACGTGGCCCCGACGGCCCTGAGTCAAAGCAAAATGACATCGTAATGGCACGTCCAAAGAATGTCGCAGACCCGCTCGATGTGTTGAATGGTATAATTCGGAGGCCCAATGGCGAAGCTAAGACAGACACCGTCCAGGGACCAGCCCCGGTAGCCAAACCCGGCAAGTTGGTGGAAGACATTGATTTTGGAGGAATGAGCCTTGAGGAGTTTGTGCAAAAACCAGAAAGTCTGGTGAAGACGGGCACCAGTGACATTGGCGCCCAGACAATCCAACAGTTTGAGAAGGAGAGGGACAGATTTCAGGACTTACACTCCGCCATTTCAGGTTGCGATGATGTATCAAAGTCAGTGGAACTGTACTTGAATGATTTCCAGAATGAACTGGGGGCAGTCTCAGCAGAGATTGAGACACTGCAAACTCGATCTGTAAAACTGAACGCTATGCTTGAGAACCGTCGGAACGTTGAACAATTGCTTGGGCCCGCTGTGGAAGAGATTAGCATTTCTCCGGCTGCTGTTCGATTGATCGCCGAGGGCCCTATAGATGACAATTGGGTCAAGGCATTGAACGATATCGAGTCGCGTACAACGAGCATTGAATCCAAGGTTGCTAGCTCTAGCTCTACCAAAGCGATTGACGACGTGCGGCCGCTACTAGAGGATGTGAAGAAGAAGGTCAGTCAGTCGACATTTATTACGGCATACATAATAACACAGGGTTAGGCGGTTGAGAGAATCCGTGATTACTTGGTTTCGCAAGTTCGCGCATTGCGATCGCCCAATATCAATGCCCAAATCATTCAGCAACAGCGTTTGGTTCGATACAAGGATCTGTATAGCTACATTTCACGAGCCCATCCAGCGCTAGCGGGAGAGATCACCCAAGCCTACGTCAACACGATGCGCTGGTACTATCACTCACACTTTAGCCGCTACCTCCAGGCACTAGGAAAGATCAGGATCTACCCTAGTGACCGAAACGAGATTCTAGGAGGAGATCCTAGTGCTCAAAAATCAGGTCCGTTGCCCCTTGCCATTGGTCGTCGAGTGTGGCTAATGTATTACAGGTAACATGGTTCCTGGTGGTCGAACTGGTGCAGCTGCGCATGATCCATTTTCTCTTGGCCGACGAATAGATATTCTGCGAACTGGAAATCAAATGGCCATATCCTCATACCTAGCGGAAGAAGATGCATCTTTTCATGGCATCGAGGTCCCGTTCAGGAACTTCAACCTTGCGCTTGTGGATAACGTAGCAGCTGAGTATTCTTTCATGACCGAGATGTTCTCTACTTTGTCTTTCCAGCAGATCTCGAGAAAGGCAACAGAAATATTCAGCTCTGTCTTTTCCCTTGGCCAGGGGCTGGTCAAACAACTCATTGAGACTACCACAGACTCGCTGGGCGTGTTGATGTGCGTACGATTGAACCAACAGGCTGCTTTTGAGCTGCAGCGACGGAAGGTACCCGTTGCGGATTCGTACATCAACGGAATCAATATGCAGCTATGGCCCCGCTTTCAAGTGATCATGGATACCCACTGCGAATCGTTGAAGAGAATAGGCACGAATACTGGCCGCAGTGCCGTGTCCGCTTTGTCTCTTGCAGGTGGCGATGACCTGAACCAGTCTTCTGCCCCTCACTTCCTCACACAGCGGTTTGGCCAGTTGCTGCACGGTATTCTCGTGCTTAGTAGTGAAGCAGGCGATGACGAGCCTGTAGCAAACAGTCTCGCTCGACTAACCACCGAATTCGACGGACTTTTGACCAAACTCAGCCGAATTGGTGGGGATGCAAAGCGGAGAGAGCGTTTCCTCTATAACAATTATTCTTTGATAATGACCATAATTAGCGTGAGTAATCCGCTCTTATTTCCGGGCCAACGCTAACACAAAGTAGGACACGCAAGGCAAGCTCGCAACAGAACGAAAGCAGGTGAGCTACTCAAGCTATTTCGCAGATGAGTCTCAGTGACTGACTTTGATAGCACTTTGATGAGATGCTCAAGAGCGTGGGGCGACACGGTTAGATGATACTACATGCACCTCTGCCTAACAATATTCTCGACATATCTAGTCATAGAAATGCCATATATTTACAACGCGGAGGATGATCATGTATCATATGGAGACCTAATGATAGATACGGCCGGAAAGGAGCTGTAATAATGTATATACTTGGGCCAACCGAATATCAGAGCCTTTTACTGTCAGCTTCGAAACCTCAATAAGCAACTTCGCTCTATCCTCTGTAACGGTGTTACCTCGTAAAAGTCCACTAAATAAACAAAAACGGTATTTGCGTGCCAAGCTCGTGTAACGACCGCGGGATAGATCTGATTTTTGGAAAATTCAGACATATATATATTTATACTCCGTTGGGGAACATGCTTGATAGCAATGAATTTATCAAACGCTAAAGTATAGTATGCAGCATAGATACAGCTGACTACTGGAGATTAAGTTACTATATATTCCCCTCCCATTCTGCAAACAATTACTTTTGGAGTATGGTACTCGGCTCCGAAGCATACAAAGCTCAAAAGTAGTATCGGAACCCGGCCGACTCCTCCCTCAAGAGGGCAAAACAGTGTGATTACTCCGTACGGAGTAAACTTATCTTATCGCCAGCTCCTCAATTTCTCCAACCTCTCAATGTTCAAAGGTACTTGTTATTAGACATTAACGACATCCCATAAACCAATCTGAGACCAATCTGAGACCTAACACGAAATCCGCGCCTCCATGGCAAGCACTACGCGAGCTAGCCTCTCCCTGCGCCGGTGTCTTCTTCCCTGCCGCCACTTTTCCACCTCTCGCGTTTCTTCCGCCGACGTCACTCACGCAGTATGCTTGCCTCAAATTTGAGCCCTCATTTCAGTCACTCACCAGCTATCGGCCACTAGGTTATTGGTGGCGGTGTCGTCGGCCTCGCAGTCGCCCGTCAACTCGCCTCGCGCCCGAACACATCCACCATCCTCCTCGAGCGACACGATGCACCCGGCACAGAGACAAGTAGCCGGAATTCGGAGGTATCTACCTACCCGCTCTCGCCAAAACCATCTCATTTGATACATCGCTCTGACCTGGTTCCTTGCAGGTGATCCACGCCGGCCTCTACTACGGCACAACAACACAAAAGGCGCACCTCTGCATCCGCGGCAAGACCCTCCTCTATGAATTGTGCGCCAGGCATGGCATTCCACACCGCAACACTAAGAAATGGGTCGTCGCACAGAACGAGGAGCAATGGGATGCGACGATGAAAGTACACGAGATCGCGAAACAGCTCGATGTCCCGACACGCATGGTTGGTAAATCTGAAGCTGCGGTGCGCGAACCCGAAGTCCGTGCGCTTGCGGGGATCCTCGAGAGCGAAACCACCGGGATTGTGGATAGTCATGCGCTCATGACATACCTGCAGGGAGACTTTGAGGACAAGGGCGGAGACTGTGCGTTCCTAACGGAGGTTGTGGGGATTGAGGCGCTGAATGGAGGGAGGGATGGATATAGGATTACGGCGCGGTCGGGAAGCGGCGATGAAGAGACGACGACGTCGATTGTCGCCGAGACGCTTATCAACAGCGCTGGGAACTACGCGTGCAATATCAACAACATGCTCCTTCCGGAGTCGCGGCACCGCACGCCATATTATGCAAAAGGGACGTATTTCTCATACGCCGCTTCGTTCCCGACTCGCGCCCCCTCCGTCCTCGTCTACCCGGCCACATTACCAGGCCACGGGGGTCTAGGCACGCACCTTACGCTCGACATGGGCGGGCAAATCCGCTTCGGTCCAGACGTGGAATGGGTTGATGACCCAAGTGATCTGAAGCCGAGCCCCGAGCGGCTACACCGGGCTCTTCCTGAGATCCAGGCATATCTTCCAAATATTGACCCCGAGGCGATCAGCTTGAGCTATTGCGGTATCAGACCGAAGTTATCCAAGGGCGGGTCCGTGAACACGGGCAAGGGGTTCCAGGACTTTGTTATCCAGGAGGAAGAGGGATTCCCGGGGTTCGTGAATCTGTTGGGCATTGAGAGCCCAGGGTTGACGAGTTGTTTGGCCATTGCGGAGGTTGTTGAGGGGATACTCTATCGATGATACCAGAAGACAAGACGCTATGCATACATTAAACGATATGTAAAGTATAATGTATTTACTTAATCTAACATACTCGCCTAAACTTCCTGTATAGTCGCGAAACAAGCCATGCGCAGCGAAGCTTATGTGTACGGTGGATCGAGCTCGCCACAATTGACGTCACGACATGCTCCTACCAGATACTCTGGGTAGTCTAGAACTGATCGAAGAAACGCCTCATTCTACGCATACCCAATAACAGAAGACGATCCTCTAGTGGGGATATCCGCATGCAGAAAGCGTTTTGACATGCGTCGGTCGGGCGGGATAACCGTGGAAGGGAATGAAGTATATCGGCTCGCCATGAGGTCCATTTTATCTTACCCCAGATGAAGGATAGGTATAGGAAGGAGAGATCCGTGACCACTTTTTTTCCTTCATACCCTGCCCTGCTGTCTGCCCTACTGTCTTAATAAACCAATCTGAGGCGAATGCGATAACGAGACTGATCTCTATCTACTCACAGCACACGACATGAGATCCCACCACTACCAGCCTTACCACCATCCCTATTACACGCACCATGAGGATCACCACCCGGACACCCCTTCCTTGATGCCAGGTCCCAAACCAGGCCCCAAGCCAGGCCCGAAGCCAGGTCCCGCGCCGCCCACACCAACCCCCCGGCGCCGCAAAACCCGCAAAACTCGCACCACAAACCCGCGCCCCAACACCGAACCTAACTCGAACCGTTGCTGGACCTGGCTCCTCATCCCATCGGGAAACATGCACTGGGCGAAAAACCGCTCCTCATTCAGCACGTACCGGCGCGCGCCCTCGAAGGTCGGCGGGACCCGTGTGCTGGGCGTCGGAACCGTCGAGTTGAAAGTCCGTCGCGGGCCCAGTCCCGATGATGATCGCATGAATACCCTTGTCCTGCGGGATGTGCTGCATATGCCGCAGGCGCGGTGCAATGGGCTTTGTTTGGGGCGGTATCAGCAGACGAATACCGTTGAGGTTGATTCTGTTTCTGAGGAGGGTGGGGAGGAGGTTAGGGTTTTCAGTGAGGGTGAGAGTGAGAGTGAGAGTGAGACTGAAAATGAAGGGAGCGGACATCTGCATCATGGGCATGGTCATAAACACGGCGAGGCGCTATGGTACGGCGAAGGATACCACGGGTCTTCGCGTGTTGTGCTCTGGGGCGATCCCCACGGAAGTGAGGATCTTGATAGCGTGTATGGGAACGTGAATATTCCTGGTGTCGACGCTTCGGCGGAGGAGTTGGATACGTTGTTTACGCGTGTGAGAGAGCGGAGTCTTGCTTAGTTATCCCTGAACAGTTTACTTGTTCGGTTGGTGGGTTGGCCATTGCAAGGATAAAGTGTATCATTTTTTGGTATAGTATCATGAGAGAGATATATAGTCGTACACGAGGCCATTAAGAGGTTCATATTAATGGAGCGTTGCTGTTGTTGTTGTCTGTCCAGCAGACATATTTTGAAGATATAGTCACGCTTGTAGAGATCCTGCAGTACCGCCCGGTCCATTTGTAGACCCTGCTACAGCAGACCAGCTGCCTATGATCGTGCGCAGCCAACTTCACTCAACCTCCATAAGAACGTCACTCATGATATGAAGCACATACGAGAATTTGCGCACGCTCCATTTCCCCGCATCCTTGAGCAACCCCGCATAATCAAGCAATATTCGCCTTGCAGACTGGTACCCGCCCTGGAACGGCACGCCACGGAAATACACAGTGCCCCCATTGCGAATAAAGTTCACGGCGGGGTCATCCGACGGGGTAAACGACTGCGTGCCCCGCGGCTCCATGAAGCTCGTGAACCCCTCTGTCCCGACACGCTCCCAGTCGATGTCGTCGAGGAGCTCAATCGAGGTTCCGCCGACTTGTAGTTCAGTGGGACTAGGTACCATGAAAATATATAGCCCCAGCACTAGTGCTGCGGAGAAAAGCGAGAAGACGGAGTGGAACATGGTATGGTCGGAAGCTTTGCGGTTCGTCATGGCTTTGTAGATGTGTGCGGCGTGGAGGCAGGCTCTTCGAGCGGCAGGGGTTTGTGACCAGGTTGCGATGTCGTCAAGGGCCTTTCGGGCTGGACCAGCCCCTGCGCGGCCCGCTGCTAGGTCGAATATTTGTGTGTCAGCTGTTAGCGTCATGCAGATGTTGTGCCACATGATTGCGGCGTTGGGGTTCAGGCGCTCGAGGACTTCGCCGTATCTGTCTGCAATTTGGAGCTGGAGGGATGGGAGGCATCTTGCGCGGCCGTCCATGGCGTATGTGTGGCAGGGAGCAAACGGGTAGCTTGCCCTGTTTGACAAGAGGCGGTGGTATGCTTCTGATAGGCGCAGTTGAACCATTGCTAGAACGCCGTGAATACAGAAATCATCGACGGGGTTGTCTAACGCGGGCACGGTGACGTTTTCCGAGGGCGCCATGACGGTTGGCATGAGTAGGCGCTTGCCGGTGCGGACTAATTGCATCCATCGCATGGAACCGTTTGCCTTGAAGAGGCTTTCGTTGCAGGGCAGAATAAGTTGGATGGAGTCGGGGACAATGATTGGGCTTGTAGATAAGATGGACGAGTACCATGAGTCCAACAAAAGGAGGCCGGTGATTAGTCTGACTGGTTAGCTGAGTACGATTAATGGATGTGGGCGTTGTTGAGTAAGAGAGACGAATCGGTATAGAAACCATCGCACTTTCCCGCAAGTATAGATGTGCATTATACGGGAAGGGCACGGTGGGTGGTGGAAGTGTAAAGGGTGAGGAAAGAGCGATAAACAGCATTATCGAGCCTTCCTGACGGGACATGAGACCCAACTTGGAAGGCACAACGGGGAGTTCAACGGGTGTGCGGCAGGATCAGGAAGGGCGACCAGAGCCATCGCACCTTCCTAACTACAACAAACATACTCCTCAATCGGGAAGGTACGAAGGACGGGGGTACGGTTAGGAAGGAGCAACCGGCACTATAACCGTCGTACCTTCCTCACGAAGACATAAACCCAATCGGGAAGGCACGACGAGTGTATAGAACTAGGAAAGAGCGAAGGGCTGTGCAGCAAAAAGGAAGTGCAAACATACCGTTTAACAGATTCAACTTTGCTCCACGTCTTCCACCGGATATCAATATCAGGGACGGCCTCGAAGAGCGTTATATCCAGGATCTGACCCTCCGTGGCTGCGAACAGGCCGTGCCGTTGGGCAATCTACGCGCGTGAGCACATGAATGACTGGAAGGATGGAGAGTGCAAATTCAACGTACCGACATGAGGTTCACATAGAGCATTTGAGACTTTTCGAGGTGTTCCTTTTCCTGCATTTCGTTAATCACAAAATATCTCAGCGTCAAAGCAGAGTAATCTTACCCCAGTCATCGCGGCCAAATTCAAAAATAGAAATGCCGCGGCGAATGTGTTCATCGTACCCATGGCGTTTTCAACACCCACCGAGCATTTCGTCAGCTCCGCGGTGATTTTCTCTAGGACGAACTATGACTGTCAGAAAAGCCGAGTAAAGAAGCAAATGAACGTACGGAAAAGTTCTTCGACACAAAAGCTGTCGTCCCTTTCGTCCCCAACATGATCATCCCGATGAGACACATGACATATAAAACCGGAAGACGCGTATTCTTCGCGGAGAAGGTCGGGACATGGACAAACGGAACGAGAGGGTGGAAGTTGCGAAAGTACAAGTCGAGCGCCATATCCAGAATCTCAGCTGGAGGAAAGTTCGGACGGCCGAATGTTGAGTTTGAGGTAGGCGAGAGCGAACTGTTTGGCGATTGTATTTGACTTGCGCCGCGGATATTCCCAAAGGCCGCTTGTAATTGCTGGCGGCATTCTTCATCCAAGCCGTATCTCGATCCCGGTAGTAATCCCGACGGACTGCTGAATGAGTGCGATGAATGATTCGAGAAGATATTGTCCACATCACTGCAGGCCACGTCCCGCCATAAGCTGTTCATGAGGCGCCCCGTGGTATTGGACGGAGCGAGCCAGTACCGCTGAACTCTCGCAAACCGTTCATTCGGAATATCACCAGTGGATTTACTGCTGAGCTCATCGGGTGGTATTTGCGCATGTTGCTCCGGTGTGATCGCAACATTCTCGCCCATGAGACTAAAGTTGGCGTCCCCCATCATATCAAGCGATCCGTGATGCGACGCGGTATCCCCACGGGGCTCTAGCCAAAACTGCAGCATGTCATTGGGCACGGCATCGAACATGGGCGTCCGGTAGGTCTGTTGGTCCGTCGCAGTAGGAGGCATCGGCGGAGGTGGCGCAGTGGGCACTTCGTTCCAGCCGAAGTAAGCCTGCTGCTCTTCGACCATCATCGAGTTGACGCTGACTTCCGGTTCCGTCCGCGCATGGTGGGCGGATATATCTGCGAGAAAGTCTAACGAGGAGGAAGGAAGGTTTGCGGTGCCGGTGAACGAGATATCGCGCGGCGCAACGGGGAGACTGTGAGCGTCGGCCGCACTCATGGGGAGGAAGTGGGAGGGGTCGACGGGGTTCGGCGCTGGTTGGGCGATGGAGGGAGCGCGAGGCTTGGTTTGCGTCGTCGAGCTAGCCGCATTTGCTGCTGTTCCGTTCGCATTGTGGCCTTTTGCGTGGCGGCTCAGGACATCGCTGCAGGGGTAAGTTAGCACTGTGCATCACAGGAAGAGGAGGCTACCCACCTTCGGGAAAATCGCTTGTGGCAGACATTACACTCGTAGGGCTTTTCCTTGGTGTCTGAGAGATTCATCAGCAGTAAGCTCGCTAGTTAATGATACCAGGAAGACAGACGCGATCGCTCATGGCGCTTGAAATGCTCCGTCTTTTTGAAGCGACGGTCACAGATGTTGCACTTTCTGATGACCATGGTGAACTCGCGGGAGCGAGGGGCAGGGTGATAAAAATGTTCCAATTAAAAAGTTGGAGACATGTCGCAGCACAAGCTACTGAAAAAGGGCTTGCACAGCAAGCGATGAAATCCGGGAGGAGAGCAGATGGATGGAGAATGATGAAAATGGACGAGGCCGAATTGGTGAAAGGAGCGGCGGAAGTTGGAGTGAGGGGAATGCCCGGTTATTCTCAGTACTGTCGGGGTCCGGTAAAATACCGGGGATAGCGCTTCTTGGCTGGCAATCTGGAGTACTGTACCGTATCTCATCGGGGAGGAACTGCAGATATGGAGTATGCGTGGAGCACCAGGCCAATAAGAGGAGTGATAATACTACGAAATCTGCGCTTAAACGGCTGATTTTTGGGCAAACATTTTGACTCTTAAATGATCTCCGGAGATATTAAAATCGCATTACAAGGAATAGCTCGTGGCCTGCTATGGTACACGATTGGAATGATGAGAGGCTAGACGGAGCTAGGGTTTCCAGTCTAACTCGCTTAACACATCCACGCGTCCGCTGGCGTTTGGGGAAACCTTGGAAAATACTGGGAAGGGCATTCGTGGATGACGACTGGATGAAACCGATGAATCCCGGTGAGCTGCAAAAAGCTGGGGAAGCACATGACATCGGCTAGTGGGGACTCGGCAGTTCTCCGTGCGTGAACTCCCGATCTATAGATGCCGATAGCGGAAAGCTTGACGGTCAGCTTCTTGAACTCTGGGTCTTATATTGGTATTAATAGCGTAGATCATAAACAACTGTAAACTTCAGAATATGGAACCTAGGGCTACGCCTGGTCCTGTTCCATGAACCACCGCACACTCCGCTCAAGCCCCTCCTGCATCCCCACCTTCGGCCGGTATCCAAGCACCCGCCTCGCTTTCGTCGTGTTGAGCGTACGGATCAGTGTACTGAAGCGGATACCCTCGCGGGTCATATTAGGGGTCCGGGTACCCCAGGAAATAGCCCACACAACCCATTCACTCAGGAACCCCATCGTCAGCCCAACCCACTTGGGAATGACAACGACATCCTCCGGCCGAATGGGGTTCCCTGTTTGCGCGGAGACGGCACGCTGAAAGTCCCAGAACAGCCATGGGTCATCGTTTGTGATATTGAACCGCTCGCCGTCGACAGGATCCGTTGTTGGCCGAGGCTTGCCCCAGGCATTGAGCAGCGCGTGTGCAGCGAGTAAGTGCGCATCGGCAAGGTTGCCGACATACACGAAATCGTACGGGTTCTGGCCATTACCCATCTGGAAGCGGGAACGACCTTGCCGGGCGACGGCGACCATTTTTCCTAGGGAACCGGCGTCGTGCTCGCCAAATGTCAGGCACGGCCGGATGCTACAGGTGAGGATGCCCTTGTCGTCGGTGCCGCCGTTACGGTTGGCGGCGTGGATGGCGTCCTCGGCGTCGGCCTTGGCGATGCAATATACGCGTTTTTGCTGCGGGGGACGCAGAATGGGGCTATCTTCTGTGGCATCGATGAGGTCGGTGTGATTGTCGTTTATGACGCCCGAGGTTGAGGTGTTGATGATAGCGCGCACGGTGCCGACCTTGAGCGCGGCGTTGATGAGATGATGGGTACCGTCGACTATAATATTCCGGTAGGCAGAAACAGGGGCGTCGGAGAACTCAGGAGATGCGGTGTGGAAGATGGTGACTGGTTTTGCAAGGTCCACTACTCGGTCGACGTCTTCGACTGATGCAAGATCCGCAAGATGGTAGTGCACGTTGGGACTGCCATGGCGATTGCGGTCCACGTTGACGTCTAGCGAGTGGATGACGCAGTCGGGATCTTCAGCAAGAATTTTATCCATGATATGGTAAGAGGTGAAGCCATTGCCTCCCGTGACGAGCACCGGGCCGAGTTTTGACTGTGACATGGTCGTCCGGGGTTGTTTGTGTGGAGTTGCATAGAGGGATGGGGTAGGACAAAGCAAAAGGAGTGTCAGCGTCAGCAATGCAGCCTGTAGCTCTTTTATAAGTCCTGGGGTGAGCCAGCAAGCCAAGAGTAAGCGTTCGGTAAGTCGTAAATTGGCTCAACTATAGGCACATTTAATTAGCACATTCAACAGCCCCTATTGGTCTATTCGGCTCTGAAATTGACGCCTTCATGCTTAATCTCCCATTTCCGCCCCCACACTTGCGTTCCCTCGCAAGCCATCTCAGACCAAAGTTGTGACGATCACTGGCTGCATGGGAATACTCTAGAATAATGCTATCTACACTAAACATGATCCTCCATGTTACACTGTTCCGTGCCCATCATCCCGCCCCTCTCCGCGATCATCTTTCAATCTTTGCCAATGCTACATGGCAACATCTGGACCATTATTAGAGTCGGTGACTTTAGAACCACAAGAGTCAGAGTCAGAGTCAGAACAAGGCCGCGTGGTAAGAAGCAGCTAAACGGTCGGATGATAAATCGACGAAGCTAGAGAATGAACGCGCGTGAAAAACACCGGAAACGAAGTGGCACACGCGACGATATTGCAATGTTGATCTCAGCAATCCTGACTTGGTCAGCTATTCGATCTATTCGACGAGTCTTCGTTAGGTGCCAGACGTACGTGAACTAGCATTATGCCCCGAAACCCAAATCACATCGGGGCTTTGATAATAGATCGAGTCGTTGACCAACCGGGCTAGACTCGCTGCGCAGGCGCTTCACCGACCGGGGGGGATCAGCCATGCCTTTATTGCAAGAGGGGACTGCGAGAATACTAATCCAAATCCACTGGCAAAGGTCACCAGAAGCCCAATCTTTTTCCTCCTGTTAACCTGCAAGTTCAGCAGTCGCGGAATGGGCAGGATTAGGACATATAAGTCCGTGACGACGTTGATCGCGGAGCTGAAGACAAGCTGACCCCCAGAATTGTACCTACAGTACAAATCGTTGATCCGATCGAGCTCGGCGCATTTGACGAGGCTTCCAATGGCGACACCAATGCAGGAGGTGTACAGTACGACGTCCGCGACAATGCAGATCCAGGCTGTGATCCTCTCCCTACGGAAAGGGAAGATACGCTTGTATAACAGGAGGATTGAGATTTTTGCGAAGCAGGCGGTCTAGCAGAAGGTGATACTTGCTGTGGAGAGAACCTATCAAGATTGTTGTCTGCTTGTTCGCATGCAGATCAGTTCCCATTGCTATGGTCTGCATAACCGAGTAGATGATGGATCTATAAGATTCACCGCGCGAATATCCCACATATGCCGTCCAAAGCCTAAGGGGATGGCTGTACAGCCGTTAGGAGGGAACAAAAGTCAGAAATGATTGACGAACTTTGTGTCTGGAGCACCATATGTGTGACTGAGCCGCACTGATCAGTCTCGTTAGTAAAAGGGCATGTACCACCATCCTCAACATCTCATTAAAGTACTAACAGCAGCAAGAATGCAGGCGATATCCTCTGATCCCCAGAGTTTCACGACGCAAGCACGCACCCAGACCCTCACAGAAACCGCCACGAGCATCAGCGGCATAAATACCGCTAGGCACACAATGACATTCGTTTCGTACGAAGGCGGGTCATCGAAATCCGGGGTCACACCTGGAGGCGGTTGCCCAGCTGATAGATTGCGAAGCTGATCTGGAGTTAATGTGTCCATGGTTGTTAGAAATTACCAATTGAGCTGGAATAAAGGTCATTGGATACGCGCATCTGGGTTCTCACGGCCGCCGTTGATAGATACTGGTCGCTAATGTTTGCCTCACACTCAAGTCTGACGGCCTGACCCTCATACTTGTGAGATTTGAATTTAGACCGGAGTCCATAGAATGTAGCGTAGCTCGTGAATTCGCCAACATGGTAGCCTCACGTTTTGTAAGGGATGTAGAGCTAAGTCTGCGAGGCTCAGGGGCGACCCTGACCAAGGGCATGTTGGTAAGTCTTGTACTACTCAAAATAAGATCTGGCTTGCTGGCCCGAGTCTTTGTCTGCAAAACGCGGATCGGTGGCTGCCGGGTTGTCCCATTTTGAATTGCTAACAAAGAATCAAAGCGAGCAGAATGGTAAGATCGGCGCTGAGTAGCTCAAGCACTATGCCACGGACAGCATCGGGTGTACGCCTCAGCGCTTCCAGCGGACAATCGCATCCACGAACCCTAAGAAGGCAGCTGAGAAGTAGTTGCCCATCAATGCTCAAGACTCAATTATTTACCATACACAGATCCAATAGCCAGTCCGTATACGTCTTCTAGCCACTGCTACCTAGATAGCAGAATTGTCCACCGTGGAGGCATGCAAGCTCTACGGAGTACATCACTTTCACCACAATGGCAAGAGCTCCCCTCGCGAGCATCTGCCTGATCTTCATTTTATCCCTGCTACTTCTCGTGGTCGTTCTCCGCAGCAGCAGCTTCAGCCACGAGCACAAGCACAGCCAAGTATACCCGCTATGGCTCTCGCTTTTCTTCTTCATTTCGCCAACGCTTGAGTTCCCGCTCATATTCGCGGTACAGCCCATCGTCCCTTCTCTGGATTATGCATATACCGATAATAACCTCCCACCGGCTATATTAGGCCTGATGCTTCAGCTAACGGGTTTTATTAATATGAAGGCGGTATGTCGACTTCTTCTATGGGTGCAAACAATACAATTCACCAGCGAGCACTACAGATCGAGCTGCGAGCTCATCTTAAGATGCTGAGCGGGCCATTGAGCGAGTGTATAGCGACGGCGCTCGCTAAAGAGGTCGACTCTAGCGAGCTCCCCAGACCTGAAATCGAAGCCAAGAACAAAAGAGAGAAATGGAGGGCTGTATTTCTTTTGGAGGTCATCGATCGTTCCGAGGCAATATTGAGCACGCTTGTAAACCAGTGGGTGTTGGTTGTGGGATATGTTGACGCTAAAGTATACGCTCCCTGTCAACATCACGGCTGTCCTTCTTTCACAATGATATAGTGGCAATGTTGGTACATGGGTTAATAATAGCAGAGTCTACCTGAAGCTTTTTTTTTTTTTTTTTTTTTTTTTTTTTTTTTAATAATGCACAACAATGTCATATCATATCCTCTCATGGCTCTGTATTAAAGTCTCCTTAGCTAACCCAGTCGAAACAAAACACCACACGGACACAGCCGCTAATACGCTAATTCAAGACGCAGTAGTATAGAATTTAAACTCAATGGAGGAGATATGGATGCTACTTGAGAGCCGCGCCCCTGGAATACCAGGTTGTTAATATTGCCGGCTCTTCAGGCTGGAGAAAGACGGTCGCGAAGCGAGGTCCTCATGATTTGGGCCCCTATCATCCTCACCACGCTTCCTGTTGCTCTGGGTAATAGCCTTGGTCGAAAATAAATTCATCCTCCTCCTCCGCTGTACTTGGCCTGTAAGGGAACCCGTGACTCGCATCTTGGTTAGGCGCACGTCTCCTGGGGCCATACCCGCCTGGCTTGGATTGCCATGCATTTGCGCGCGGAATTCTCCAGTTATCTCCACCCCCTTCAGCTGGCCTTTTTACCTCGTTGAGATACTCCTCGAAGCCAGAGGACAGCTTCATAGAGTAGAGAAAGTGTGTCCCTTGTAGCCTAAGGTCAACCCATGCCCCCATCTCATCTTCTTCGTCAGGCGGGTTCTCCTTCGCTTCGCGCTGGGCCAGAATGAGTGCTGTCTCGCAAAGATTCACAATTCCCCTCCCATTGGGTTTTATGTTTCCATGCGCGGAGTCCCTTGCGAACATGTTGAGCACGCAGTCGTGGATCTCCATCCTCTTGATGTCGTAACACACCCCGGAACTTCTAAGTCGTTCTTCTATTCGAGCTAGTGATAACCTTAGGACAGCCATGATTTGCTCCCTGGTGAAGACGGTGAAATGCAACTTGAGAGAGATGCGAGATAAGAATGCTTCGTCAAAGACACCCACCCGGTTCGTGGTGAGGAATAGCAGGCCATTATGTGTTTCTGTGAGCTGCATGAAGAGGGTTCCCATGATGTTCTGCGTAAGGTCATTTGAACGCTTGGAGAGGAAAACGTCGACGTCGTCGAGCAACATGATACAACCCCACCTATCGGAGAGCTGGAAGGATTCTTCAAGGCTTTTTGACATTTCCTGAATAGACCCGCCAAGTTTCCCATGGGTCAGTCTTAACAGTGGCTTTTCAGCGGTTTCTGCAAGACACTCAACAGAGAAAGTCTTCCCACTGCCCGGGGCACCATGAAGGAGAACAGTTTTCCCGTTAGTCATAAGTCCTGAATCGATGTGGGGGTTATTCGTGGCATTTTGACCAGGCACGAGACTCAGGAGAATGTGTTTGTATGACATTTCAATTACAACCTGGTCAAGCTTTCGATGCTCGTCGACAACCAAATCCTGGATTTTATCAATGTCCACTGTCGACCATCGAAGCTCGGATAAGAGGTAGACTGCAATATCTGGCGGACAAGTCATCAAGACTTGCGGTTTTATATTCGCAGCAGGGGCTTTTTGGAATTGATCTGCTTGATCTTGAGGTGACTGCTCCAATGGGCGCATTTGTTGATCGATGACGATGCGAACAGATCCATGCTTTCCTTCAAACTGTCTATAGCTCACATTGCTTCCAAGGTCCCAGTACCTACGGCCGCGCTCGGCCAGCCTCTTGCGGACTGCTGTTTCATCAGGGAGATATCCAGCGGGAGTAAGCGTCAGGCTTGTGATGGCCTGCTTTCCACTAAATTGTTTCACACTTAGGGTATGATACTTCTTTGTGAAACATTTTCCATCGTGATCCACAGACCAGGCGCGTATCTGCAAGGATGTGAGGTTGCCCAAGGGCTGTCTATCCATACCACTGAGCTCTGCAACGATGAAAGCTCGCCAGTGGTTGTCGGTCTTTTGGTAGATCAGGCTTCCCAAAGGGTATAGGAAGGGAAGCTCCTGGAAACTGACGGCCTTGCATCTTCTTTCCTGGATCTCAACTATCTGGTGCGACATTAGCATTGCTTGATCTTCCGCAGCGGCAATGGACAGACTCCGGTGGAGGTGCCCAGGTTGAGGTGTCGATCGGAAGCGTGTGAGAGCCTGATATTCATCCGGCAGTGTTGCCAGCGGTTGCGCCAGTGAAGCCGTTAAAAGCACTTTCACAAATTTGTTCTTGTCCTTGACAAGAGTGTCCAATTGGGATAGTAGAGTGATCTTATCCCCTACCCCTGGGTCTTCGGCTTCAAGCTTGTCAAAACTGTCGATAATGATAAAGGTACACTGGGCGTTGACAATTTCCAGGCATTCGACAAGGAGGCCCCAGAGTCCTTGAACATTTGATGTGTTCTCGTGTGTAAATAGCTCCGTTTTCTTCTCTAAAATGGCTGGATTGCGCTCAATCACTTGATATAGAAGGGCTTGTAGAAGGGTACGAGGTTTTCTCGCCATCCCGGTGCCGCTGCAGAAATGACGAAGAACAAGGGTAGATTCGTAGGTACTTTCACCCATCACCAGCAGAGGTATAGCAAAGCAGGCATTGAATTCTGATCTCCGCAAAACGTTGTTACCCTCAACCCACAAAAGCCGTGATGTCTCGCACTCAATCCAGGATAGGACCTTCTCTGATCTCAACAAATTCCGCTGTGTTGATCGATGGTCGCGCATGTCTGGGACCTCTTCAATCGCAACTTTGCGCCGTTGAGACTCTTCGTTGTAACTCTTCAAATCCGCAAAGAGACCTCCTAGTTGATCTAGTACAGAGGAGTCTCCATCAGTCTGCCCCGGTGGTTTCTTCTGAATTGACGGATCTTCTCGTTTTTCGTCGACTTGTTGCCGAATAAGCGAGGCTGTTTCGTTTATATCTTCCGACTTGGTGAATTGAATGGAAATAGCATGCAACTGAGACAAGATGTCTTCCAGCATGGCATCCTGATTGTCCGCTCTTGTCTGTTGATCTTTGACTAGCGCCAGCGTCTGTTGACCGACCTCAAGAGCGACACGACCAGCCAACAGCCCGTGTAGTTGTGCGATATCCTTGATATCTACAAAAGCTTCCCCTATGGCATCCACCAGGGCCTGGAACCGATCCCATGAATTCGAAAGCGATTTGAAGTACAGTTTCAAGCGACTCTTCAAGTAGTATTTCACTGCCTTGTCCAAGAATTTCGTAAAAAGACTGTACGCGCTCGCGACCTTGTCGGTAAGGTCTTTGGTAGGGATATAAGCCGTGAGATGGTCGATGATCTCGAACCTGTTTGCAATTTGCTCCAGATGGAGTTCTACTTTCTCCTTCAGCTCCTGATAGTTGATCTGCGCGATGAGGATGATCTTGATGCCCCCATATGCTAAAGAAACGTAGGCGGGTGCATGAGCGAGCATTGGATCGAGGATCTGCGAGTACCGATACGCCCTTTCTGAGGCAAAATTCAATCCACTTTTGACCTTCGCCTTGAAAGAAGCATCCTTAGCTCCTTCTTTCCTCGCTTTACTTGCAGCCTTGGCTTCTTGAATGAATTTCTGTAGCTCCTGTCGACTCTGTTCAAGTTCAATCTGTTCCAGGGTACTGGCATGCGCGAGAAAGTCGTCGATCCGTTTCTGCAACTTCGCACGAGGCACCTGCACGTCCTTGTGCCTCAAGATTGTCTCTGTCCATACCTCCTCGCTCCATTTCTGGACTGAAGCCTTCTTCTGGTTTTGGAAATCCGCAGTACTGCCGTCACTATTATTTTCGATCTTCGGGGTTCGATCCTGAACAGAATTGCTCATTGTTGAGGCTTTTTTCCTTTGCTAGAGGCTATTTAGCGCAGCTCATTGATTAATTTTGTTGCACAGATAGAGCATTGAGAATGGGCACCTTAGAAGGTTGGGTAGATAGCCATTAATTTGGCGGGGCAGCTGAAGTGGCTGAGGCTCCATGTTGCACAGCCTGCTCTAAGGAGGGCTGAGTCCGGCGCGTTACGCGCGAATAGTATATAGTTTAATAGGCGCTACAGAGAAGTATGATGTAGCTCTTCAGCCCCAAATTGACGGCAGACGTGTGTGAGAATTTGATGGCGTCCGATATGGGAAGCGTGAAAAAGACTTGAAGGCGCGATACGCGGGTAAAGGGTTGGATACTTCCAGGACTAAACCGCATTTACGATATATACAAGTAACGCTTTTTATAAACTAGAACAGAGTAGCCCTTGCTTGCATAGGCAACAAGGGAACAGCGGCGAGCAGGTAAGTATAATGTGATTTAGCAACACACACTGAACAGTAAGTAGCAAGGGAGTAAATATAACAATGATCGCTACTTCGCCATGTACACCCCTCCTTTCCTCGTCCGAATTGCCCCACGATACAAGTCTCCATCCACCCTTCCGCTCAGCTCCCTCTTCAAGTCTCGACTTCACAACTGCGCTCTTCAACTTCCCATCTTCCTATTCGATATCAACCTCGAATCCACTTCTCGCCAACAACCCCTTCGCACTCCCAGTAGGAATTTCATCTGGAAGCGCCGGTAGCAAATGTACCATACTATCCACGGCAGAGCTCCGACTCGTACTCTGCAACAACATCTCTGTAATCCCACTCACGACGCCAAAATTCCCATCAATCTGGAGCGTCGCCCCCTTATCCATATTCCAGAGGTCCTTGGTTGGATACAGCGAGAACCACTTCTTGATCTGCGCCCAGGCGTCTGAGCCTCGGTGCAGCCGCGCATTCTGGTTTATGAACCAAGCGTTGAACCAAGCGTTGCTCCATCCTGTGCTTCCGGATCCTCCGTCCCTGCGTTCGTCTAGAAGGACTTCGGATGCGCTTGCGAGCGTCGTGTTGACGAGCGGGGAGAACTGTGTACCCGGATGGAGCCCGTAAAGTGGTGAGAGATGGCGGTGCCCGCGGGCGCGGAGGTCGTAGTCCAGCCGCCATTCCTGAATCTGGCCCCCGGATCCGATGCGCGGAGGGTGGATTTTGGTTAGGAATGATTTTGCGGCGGCGACGTTTTTGTTGTTATTGGGAATCCCTAGCTCTGTGGCGGCTTCGAGGAGGCTGTGGAAGACATCGTACATCAGCTGGTTGTCCATCTGGATTTCGATATCCATTGCGGCTTCGGCGCCCGCAACTGTCCAGTTGTCTGGTACGTAGAAGGTGTTTTCGGGAGAGAGGGAGGGGCCTGTGACCCTGTACTCGTTGTGCTTGAAGGTGTAGCATTGGTAAAACCGAGCCACGTCGAGGAGGCACGGGTAGACTGTCTCGGAGAGGAGCTGCTTGTCACCCGTGAACCGGTAGTGATCAATGAGGTGAGTGACGAATCATGCCGCGCCCATGGGCCACATGCTCGATGAGGTATAGTTATCGACAGGTGCTGGGTCGCCCCAGAGATCGAGGTTATGATGGATAACAACGCCGCTGCAGTTGTACATGTCCCGGGCAAGTGCTTCAGCGCGTGGGTGTGCGACCTTGAATAGGTCAAACAGGGGCTCCTGTGTCTCAATGAGGTTGGTTTGCCCTGTAGGCCAGTAGTTCATTTCTGTGTTGAGGTTGATTGTGTACTTGCCACCCCATGCAGCGGTGGTTTTGTTATTCCAGGTTCCCTGTAGGTTTGCAGGGAGGTCAATAGATTCGGTTGTGTTGCGTGAGGAAGCGACAAGCATGTGCCGACCGTAGTTGCAGGTTAGGGTTACAAGTTCTGGGTCGTCCTCTATGCCTGAACGGGCGCGCAGAATTCGTAGGTCTGTGGGGAGCGGTCGTGTCTCGTTTGATGATTGGCCAAGTTTGATAGAAGCGCGTTCAAGGAGGCTGGATGAATCCTTTAGGGTTTCTTGTTTGATCCGGTCATAGCCCTTCTTGATGGCACTGTTGAGCTTGCATTCAATCTCCGAGTCAATCTGCTGCTGAGTGGGGTAGCGATAGCTTGTCTCTACATCTAGGAATACATCGACCGTGATAGCACCGGTAATGATAAGCGAGCCATCGGAGACAGCGATGCGAGCTGGACAATTAGTTAGAGCCGAGAGACGGAGATTTTGCTAGAATGCCACGTACTTCCTTTTGCTTGGAAAGTTGCCTGGCTAGTAAAAAAGATTGGATCTTCGCTAGCAGGCTTACCCCTGCTTCCACTCATTCGCAGCCAGCGAGTGGAACCAGCAGCCGGCGCCTGCAAACGTTCACAGACTCCGTGCAAGAGAAGGTGGTGTTCAGGCCCAAAGCTCCTTTCGTATGTACTCGCAGTGAAGCTGGCGGCCAAGACACCCGCTGGAAAGCTTGCAATATACTCACGGCTACGATTTACAACTGATTAATCCAGTGATAAGGACCAAAAGGGAAGATATACGCGAATCTACAAAGTGTTCTTCGCCAGCCCTACCGCGCTTCAACTTCCTATTCTGGGTATTATATGATCACCAAATGCTCGCTTAGGAGTACTCAGCAGTCACTCCAGGCACGCCCTGTCTGGTCCCGGAGCACGGAATAAGTAGCCCTGGAGTGCTCACTGACTACTCCGGGTGTGATCCCCGGCCAATCCAGGAGCCCGAGACCAAAAAAATCACTACTACTACTGGGAGAGTGGTGGCTCACACAATCGCAAGGGGTTCTTCTTCTTCTCTTCCGGACATATATCACGTTGAGGATAATACACCGATTCCGGAAAATCCGTGCTTGCCCCAAGTATTATAGTCTCAAAAAGGAGGGGGGGTTGGGAGTTTGACATCTCCGATCACCAAGACGAGATTCTGTGTCAGTCTATCCAAGTGGATGAGCCGTCCATGGCTCGATTTGCGCTGGATGAAGTCTGGCCGATTGATAGATTCTTAAATAGCCATCTATCGGCACTGCAGCTTGCCGCCCAGCAGGGTGGTGTCGAGATCACTCGCTTGTTGCTCGATCGTGAAGCCGACCCAACCCTCACAATAATATGCCCTCCTCTAGAATTACCCATCCGGACAGCATTATTCCACAAGCACAATGATATCGCTGGGCTGTATCGCAGCCCTGGGTTCACTGCTTATCGGCTCCGCAAAAGACAACATACAAATAGCCTTTCACATAGAAGTCGGCAATCCAAAGCATCATCACCCTTGGTGCGGATATAGAGAGGCGGGACAATAAAGGCAAGATCCCATTAATCGGCAGCTTCACTGGTTCCCAAACAATCATTATCCGCAATGGATGTTCTCTTACAAGCAGGTGCGAACATGAGTGCCCGGAACTCACAGGGCCGCACACCCCTCACTTACAGGCTGTGCATGGATGACTGTGACCCTCTGCAGTTCTTTGCCTCTACAAAACTTCTTCTTCATGGGGCTGACATGAATATCCGGGACAATGTTGGGCTGCGGCGCATTACATATTCTGTGATCGAAATATCCTGTAAACCCGCATCGGTACCCCATAGAAGTGCTGCTCGACAACCGCACTATGCCCTGCCCCCTTATTTTCAAACCAGGAATCCCGACATGTGCACCTGCCTCCTTCACCACGGCGCTAACCTGGACATCGCCAACAATGACAGTGACGTTCCTCTCCACCTCGCTCTGGATCCAAAGAACCAATCTAGCTCCATATACTGCGCGTGCGGCCTCTTCTAGCCATATAGCCTCCGCGATATGGGGCGAAAGGTTCTTGGCAGCAGGGGCCCACCCATGCTGCACTGACCCCAGGGTGGAATTCCGCTGCACCTGCTCTTGAGTGGCCATCATTAGGATCCGACGAACTTGCCATATGCGGTCTCTTGCTCCAATTAGGGGCCGAAGAGAACGCGCGCAATAAAGAAGGGTATACGCTCTTGAAATATCTGGTTCATCTTCAGGATAGGATTAGTGGAGATAGGGGCTTTTGGAGGGCACGGCCTTCAGGCCTTGCGTGAGAGCGGCCGTTTGGTGGTCGGTTACATACGCCGACCCGACTTCGCGGTGATTCTGGGTTGTTCCAATACATCGGGAGAGACTTATCAAGACGTAACCACGCTGGTGCATTTCTAATTGATGATTCTGTTTATTCAGGCTGCTATCGGTCCCGGACGTTCTTTGAACTGTCTTTGCCGTAGTGTCCACCATAGTATCTCACGCCTTTAAAGCCACCCCCGGTCGGTTTTCTGCCTTGCGCCCACCACCTGCATCGCAGCAAAAGCCTGTTATTGGCCGACCCATCGTGGCGCATGCAGGCATGACCGTCGGTCAGGTGACTGTTGCTGGCGGTGGGCTGTGCCGGAGCAGCAGCCTCAGTAATTCTCTCAACACCCAAGCGATCAGAAGATCTGCGATGCACAAACTTCTGATTACATTTGGGACCAAAGCTAGCTACATGGATTGTAAGCCACGAGAAGACTGTGCTTTGGTGATGCCTGTCAAATGCCTACGTTGACACTATGGATAAGCGGGCTCGCTTGGGTGAAAGCCAGGATGAGGCACTTGCAGGCGCTGTGCACGCCCCTAAACGACAAAAACCCTTTCACTCCCATAATGTCACTTTGCCTACACTCCAGCACTCTGATTACACTGTCGCTTGGATATGTGCGTTACCCCTTGAAATGGCAGCCGCCTTGGCCATGCTGGACCAGCCCCACGCATCTTTGCACATCTCGTCAAGCGACACCAATACCTACCGACTGGGAGCGATTGCGGGGCACAACGTTGTTATTACTTGCTTGCCCGCCACCCAGTATGGAACAAACAATGCGGCGAACGTTGCGACCAACCTGAGACGGAGCTTTCCGTCGATTCGCGTGGGCTTGATGGTGGGAATAGGAGGCGGTGTTCCCGGCAAAACAGATATTCGCTTAGGGGACATTGTTGTTGGAACAAGGATCATGCAGTACGATTTCGGTAAAGTTATTCGAGACGGGGAGCTCCAGCGCACAGCGTTCTCCAGATTCCCCGACCAGCTACTTTCAACAGCAGTGTCAAGCATGCGAGCGGTACACGAACTGAAGCCCAGTCAGACATCGCTAATAATGCAACAGAGACTATCTGGCTATACTGGATACGCTCGACCTGAGTCGCCTGATCGCCTATTCGAGGCTGACTATGAGCATCCAACTCCTGCCAGCGCTAACTGTGACAATTGCCACGAGGCGAGACTGGTCCCGCGGAGTACGCGACCATGCAATGTTCCAGTCATCCACTACGGGGCCATTGCCTCTGGAAATCAGGTCATGAGAAGCGGGATCATGCGAGATAGAATTGGTCAGCAATTGGACGTTATCTGCCTTGAGATGGAAGCTGCCGGTCTCATGGATATTCTTCCCTGTCTCCCGATCCGCGGTATTTGCGACTATTCGGACTCCCACAAGAACAAAGAATGGCAGAGATACGCCGCAGGCCATGCGGCAGCCTACGCAAGGGAGTTCCTTGGAGAACTGCACACGAACGAGCAGGCCACAGTCGTTCCCCCGCGCGATCACAGTAAGTCAATCAGCCTGTCATGGAAAGCATCGGTTCTCTAATTGCGATTCTCTGCAAGGTGACCTACAGAAACTCACCCCCGAGGAGCGACGGCAAAAGCGCCTAAACTCGCTTCAATTTGACCGAATGGGGTTCCGTATTAATGCTATTAAGCCTGCATACGGTAGGACGTGCGAGTGGTTTCTCCGCCATCCCGACTACATCAAGTGGCTCAATCCCGAAGAGCTGAAGGACCATCATGGTTTCTTATGGATCAGCGGAAAGCCGGGATCTGGGAAGTCAACAATTTTGAAGTTCATGTACTCGGATATGTTACACTGGTCCTGTCCTAAAAAGGCGTTGACTGCCTCTTTCTTTTTCAACGCCCGAGGGGAGTCGTTGGAAAAATCGGTTTTCGGGATGCATCGCTCACTGCTACATCAGCTTCTAGAAGGGTATCCCGACCTTCAGGCAGTTTTGGACCACTCTGAGCTTCGGTTTCAGAATCCAAACCATTGTCCATCATTGGCCTTTCTGAAGGTGCTGTTCCTCAACGCAGTTACCGCTTTGGGTTCACGCTCCTTCACTTGCTTCATTGATGCTCTGGACGAATGTGATGAGCAACAAATTGTAGAAATGGTCGAATATTTTGAAGAGCTAGCCGAGGAAACGGCGAGCCAAGGCATTCACTTCAGAGTATGCTTTTCCAGCCGTCATTATCCATATATCAGACTCCAGCGAGGAATCCGCCTTACGCTGGAAAATCAAGTTGGACACTCTGTGGACCTCGAGACTTACATCCATAACCGCCTCAAACTCACTGACCTTGACGTTACGAAGGAATTGCAAACCCAACTAGTGGCGAAATCATCAGGCGTTTTCATGTGGGTTGTTTTGGTCGTTGATCTCCTTAACAAGGAAGGCCGCCGTGGTGGCCTGACTTTGCGAAGGAGACTGGCAGCGCTCCCTGACGACTTGACTAATCTGTTTAAGGAGACCTTAAAACGGGACCAAGAAAGTACGGAAGAGTTCAAAATTTGCCTGATGTGGATCCTGTTTTCTGAACGCCCCTTAGGCCCGAAGGAACTTTACCATGCAGTATGGGCTGGGTTGCTCATCAAGGACCTCGCCGACAACCAAATACCTGACGCAATGACGAATGACACGGGAGAAACCATGGACAAGTTTAGCAGACATGTTATCAGCTGCTCAAAGGGACTTGCGGAAATCACAAGATCCGATCACCCAACAGTTCAGTTCATACATGAATCAGTCCGGGACTTTCTTCTCAAAGACCGGGGCCTAGTCGAACTGTGGCCCGAGCTGGGAACTGGCTTCGAAGGATCCAGCCACGAGACCTTGAAACAATGTTGCAACGTGTACATGCGCCACAGCACACTCCGTGCCGTTATTCGGGGGCAGTTCGCCACCCACCGACCTAATAAAATACTGGACAGATACCCATTTTTCGAGTATGCGACGGAGCATATTCTTTTTCATGCCGATCAAGCAGCGAAAGTTTTCCCTCAAGATAGGTTACTGCGCGAGTTCTCGACTGTCGAGTGGATTAGCGCAAGCAACATGGTCCACAAATATAGGCATGACATACATAACACGCACTTCCTTTTCCAAACTGTAGTTCAATCCGCGGATCGATATGAACCTGACGCTACTTTCTTTTATATTCTCGCTGACCGAGGACATTCGAACCTTATCCGCACGCTTAAGCCTGACCTCAGAGCTCATGCCTTCGGAGGAAAACACAAATACCCGCTCTTTGCTGCCTTGTCTCACGGCCATGTGGACGCTGCGGCAGCGCTCCTCAATTATCCTTCCGCCATAGTCAATGGTGTCGATATTACTTGGGGTTTGGGTAGTGATCTCAAACTGCCTTCATATATCTTTCGAACACCTCTATCCTGGTCAGCCCAAATTGGTCGAATTGAAATGGTCCGCGCACTCCACCAGATTGGGGTGAACTTAAACGAGAAAGATGAATGGGGTGACACGCCTCTGCTTCTAGCCACTGGTAACGAACACGAGGACGTGGCTACGTTCCTGATTGAACAAGGCGCTGATTTGAATATTACTAGTGCAATTAAAGAGACACCACTGCTCGTTGGTTGCACAAAAGGCAAGGAGCGTTTGGTCAGACTGATGATAGATCGAGGGGTCGATGTTCATACCATGGACGAGAATCGGAATACGGCGCTCTGCAAGGCTTGTAGGGCGGGGTTTGACAATATAGTACGGCTGCTACTCGACAAGGGTGCGAGATTTGATTTGACAGATCTTGACGGAGAAACGCCACTGTTTGGAGCCTGTAGAGGAGGCCATGAAATAGTCGCACGGCTTCTCATCGAAAGAGGTGCAAGGTTTGACTTCAGTAACAACAGCGGCGAGACTCCATTTTCCCTCGCACACAGAAGTGGCAGCATTCTTTTGCTGGCATTTCTGATTGAAAAGGGCGCGGATGCCCACAATGCTCATCCTTACATACCCCTCATATATGCAGCATCCGAGGGCCACCAGCACATTGCCAGGCTTCTGATTGAAAGAGGAGCGGACGTCAACGTCTCCGAGCCAACAGGAGACACTCCGCTCATCAGAGCAGCACTGGCCGGTCACGCAGACCTAGTGGCTTTACTCCTCCGACATGGCGCCGATGCCGAGAGAGGCGGCTTTGAAGGGCGGACAGCGCTTCTCAATGCCGCGTCCGTTGGAAATAAGGCAGTGGTATACATTTTGCTCTCCTATGGAGCACTTGCCAATACCAGAGACCACGCTGGTCGGACTCCGATATCTATGGCCTCGCGGTATGGCCATACAACTGTCGTGCAACAGCTCATCGAGCGGGGCGCAGACATTCACACCAGGAATCACATGCTCTGGACACCCGTCATGGAGGCTGCGAGGCGAGGACATCTGTCTGCACTAAAGCTCCTTCTCCAGAATGGTGCCAATGTGAATGTTAGTGACCGTAGCGGCAGGACTCCTGCCCGGGAGGCTGCCGAGGCAGGCCACCAGGATGTCTTAAGGTTTCTAATGGAGAGTGGAGCCCATGTGCACGAGGCTGCAAACAACAATCCTTCGCCAACGTCAAAGGACCGCGAAGGCGCAGCGCAGTTGAACCAAGTCGGGAGCAATAAAATCATTGGGATTGATACAATCGAGCGCGGTTACTATCGAACCCCCACGGCCCCTATAATGTCGTATCGACAGTTAGCTGAGCCGGAATGATTCGGGTTACCTCAGACCAGAGCTCAGGCTTGACGTCCCCTTGACGGGTTCCGGCGGCGGCACGACGATGCGATGTCATGGATGGGAGGGCGGGACGGGAAGGAGCTCCCGGGTTGTTCCAGGGATAGACACGAAGAGGTACACAATTGGTGCGATTTTGCAGGCGAACCATGCGCGAAGCTTGATTTGAGAATTGGGGATGGTCTCTATCGGTGACTTCTTGGAGAAAGAGAGGAGGCGTAGAGGTGAGGAGGAAGTGCCGTTGCCGGCTGCAGGGAAGGCGGAGGGGAGTAAGTGTTCACCCTACCTCGCGGCGGATATCTCAATGCAACGTGTTGATTCATATATCTCCAACCATCCTAGTTGTTATCATGAGAGTTTGCCCGCCATCGTCGTGTCCAAGAGCCTTTACCTGATGATCGTAGCACCGCCCCCCCCTCCCGCACCAACTCTGCCGCACCGCCAAGCACGCCGGTACAGGTATCACCCAAGTGGACGGCCACTCAACCGACCGCAACGCCTCAGGCGAAACCTTCCTCACTCACTCCAAAGGCAGCGTCCCCAGCGTCCCCAGCGTCCCCAGCGAACTGGCAAGGGGCCCCAGTTGCTTCGACTACCTGCCATCGCTTGAAACACACAATGCGAAGTCACTGAAGAATGAAGTCAACGACTCGCTGCCCTACGCGACGAGCGAGGCGGTCGAGGAAACGATATTGAACTGTTCATGTAAGACACGGAGACGTTGAAGGGGCCTAAGGGGCGCAGTACGGAGGCGTTGCCGGTTAAGAGGGTTGGGGAATTCGTTGGGAAGGTATATGGTGAAGCTGGACTAGATACTGAATACAACGGAGACTGACAAAAGTAGAAGTGCGCATGTCACTGCTGTTGCTGGAGTACTCAACAAAGTAATAGGGCAACTTCCCGTTGTGCCTCGCCCTCAGATCATGGTTTACGTCTTGCCTCCTATAGAGATTTTCTGGTGCTTCGGCTAGACCTCGCTATGGGAGTACTACGAATAGGGATTTTGGCTCCGGGACTGTGGGACGGGTAAATGTACGTATACTTCACCCCATCGACAACGTACTCAACCCCTGCATCCCCTTTCCCCGTATCCAACCACCGTCTATACCTCTCCAACTTACTATCGCCATGTCCAAAATCCACCTCAGAGTTCCCAAAATAGCTATATGCCCGCATACTATCGATGGGATGCATCATCTCGCCTTTGATGAAGTCACCAGCCTCGGTGATGTTCCCGGCAAGCAGCAACTCCCGGGCAACAGGTAGCGCTTCGAGCGCATGTTCAGGAGTTCGGTCCTGAAGTGGACCGGACCAGATTGTGTTTTCATTGACTGTGATCACTTCATTTGGCGCGTCACCGTAGATT
The DNA here is from genome assembly GCA_023627405.1 of Penicillium sp. S1316. Lineage (NCBI taxonomy): Eukaryota > Fungi > Ascomycota > Eurotiomycetes > Eurotiales > Aspergillaceae > Penicillium > Penicillium sp. S1316. The sequence goes on from JAMAHF010000025.1 coordinate 340,611, forward strand.
GTCCCTGCGAGCCGGCCGTTGCCGATGGGAAGAGCGCCGTTTTCCCAGTCTGTGGGCGGTGCAGGCTCCGCATACCAGAGGTAGCGGCTAGAGTCGAGCGTGCCGACAGCAGCAGCAGGTGTTGGACGTGATGCCACTCGAATGGCGAAAAGGGAAGAGTTTTGGTGGAACTTCATTGCGCCGGGACGCTGGGTTTGGTGTGGGGAGAGGTGCTGGAGCTGGCTAAAGGACCCAGTATGGCTGAAAACGCTTTCTATTTATCCTCTCCAAGTCCCTCACAATGAGATCGATGTTCCTTCAAAGTATAGAAAGCATCGGGGGTATTAGGTTATTTTGAAGGACTGTGACTTTACCCCAGTAATGCGGGGAAGATAGGGCTGACAAGATTATTGGCGGAGTAATCCTGGGGTGTGTAGATCAGGGATCATGTTGACAAGCGATAATTTGCTTTGAGAGGAGACATGCGGCCTGCAGATAATCGACAATCCGGCTAAATTGATTCCCGAGAAGCCCTGAGCAAGGTTGTACTAGTGAATTGTCTGCATAGGCTAGAAAATTATTCCAGGCTATACTCCCTATTTGCCTTTTAGGCAAGATACTTGCTTATGAGCTCCGCATCATCTAGCCAACAAGATGGCTAGCACAATCCACGCGGGTCGAGTTGCGTTCGAGAATCCGAGAGGGTGTCTCGACGTCATCTACGAGCCCTCTTACCAGAGAACTGAGCTCTATTATCGGGGATAACAGAAAGAGAGTGCACGGCCATATGACACCCATCGAAGTGGACTGTGCCTTGTAGCGAAATTTCGCGAGTTATTCACGGGTCGCCGGATTCTATGCAATATCACGCCATCAGGATACATGGAGGACAACTAGAGCGAGGACGGCTACGACATGCAGCAAGATCAATCTTCATCAAACTCCGCATAGAGACAAGGATCCTGCAGTAGCTCCTTTGCAGTACTCCGTTCTTCCGGAAGCCATTTGAGCATTCTTCGCACAAAGTTGAGGAACATCATCTTACCCTCATCGTGAATATTACGCAATGTATTTTCGAAATTAAAGCTTGATGGTGTTATCGCTAGGTCTTTCAATGTTCCCGATGTGTGGGATTAGTGAGTTTAAGCTACCTTGTGATGACCGATGCCACGACCATGTACTCACCATCCGACTCCTAAAACAAGCCTGTCCTTGCTCCCTTGTCTAGAAGCTCCTTCGGTGGATGTCCCAACAACGCGGATATATAAGCAAGATGGCTGATTCCATCATACTCTGGAACGACGAGAGGATCCACTTCCTTGAACAACGTTCTGCCTTCAAGAAGATCCCATAACTGATGGAAAGATATTAGCTTTTTGGTCTCGCGACAATGGTTTCTCGAGCATACCATGACCCCTAAGCTCCAGATGTCGGCGCTGTATGAATAGCCTGCATCAAACATAACTTCCGGCGCCCGGTATGTATCCGCTTGGATACATCCGTTGTTTGGTCGGTTCCCACGCACGGCGAGGTTGAAGTCGGTGGCTCGGATTAATCCCGTTGTCTTTTCAGAGATTGCAAAGTTGTTTCGCGAAAGGTAGATTATGCGGCGATCTGAGCAGTGTTCTTACGGTAGAGGGTGCTCATACTCGTCTCTAGCAGATCAGATCCTCAAGGCTGATCATTATATTGTCTCGTTTCAAGTCTGTGACAATTATTTTTAAAGTTCCTGCTGGCATGAGGGAAAATAACGCGAACCAGTATGGATTACATGTCACTCCGAGTGAAGATAGTCAAGCCCGTGCAGTGTTATTCGGAGCAAAAATTTCAGGACGCCTGACGGTATCACATCGCCAATGAACCTAGTGTGGTATAGCCAGAGGGGCTCCCGCAAAAGTTCAAAAATAAGACCAAGATGTTCTGTCATCCCATGTTTTATAGTGATTAAATCGAGAGGATGTCTAATTCAGACTGAGCAGCGTTTTCCCGAGAGTGCTGAGGACTGGAATTGATTTTTAGGCAACGTATTTCTCTCGCTGCCAGAGCCATCTAAATTCAAAAGTTAGGAGAAATCCCATTGAATTCACCCGACGGGGGACACGGAGAACAAACCGGTTCAGATCTCGGGCGAGCCAAACGGTTGAACCACTTCCATAACCCAGTTTCGTTGCAAGTTGATACCGGCCATTCAAGTCTTCTCCTATTCGTGCCAGATAAGATCATGCGGGGTCATAGTATGGCGTACATTCTTCGGCACATGCTTCTTTTACTGGCAATTTGCAAGGGACAGCCGGCGACAATGGCCATGGGCGGCGTTTTAGAGTCCAGGAAGGGAGCACAGCTCGGAACTGGGTAGCTGCCAATATGATATATCATAGACAGAGGGTCAGATTCAAGGGTCATGTCACTGATAGCACCTGCGTGTATTTGTTCAACAAGGCTTCGAAGCTCTCAGGTCCCTCAGTAGACTAGCCTCTGCCTTCCCAGCCTTTATAACGAGGCTCTGCATGTGTGCTACTGTCGCAGCTCGATGTATTCTCTTCGTACTTGTACATGCCGTTGTCTATAAATATATCTCCCCTCTGGCTTGCTTAGCCAATCTTCCATCGTCATAATACACTTCCACCTTCCGCTTTCTCTCCTCCTTATCAGCCTTGACCTGTCGCAGTATCTCCTGAATATCGGGATACGAGGAGAATTTATCCTGTCGGTAATCGTTAGCCTGTTATCTCATAGGGATGAGAAAAATTGTCTAGATACGAACCGGCAAAGTGTCCCAAACTTTCGGATCTGTCCCCTGGTCCTTGAATGTCCCGCATCCAGAACGAGCATATTCGGTGAAGAGGAAAGACCGGCTACTCTCCACCATGATTGTCATTTGATCTTCAGCACAATCAGCTTCGCTACTCAAGTGCAAGATGGGGAATACTGCCAAACATACTCTCCAGGATCTTTCGCGGTTCGTTGACTTGATTCCTCATCTCCCAAACATAGTCCTGGCTGAAGTTTCCATGAGGCGTGTGGCTAATCTCCACACTCCCTCCACCAGGGAGGAAGTCATCTGATCGGCCTAGTCCGCTTCCATACAGACATGCTAGGAACTCGGTTGCAGAGTTGCGGTGGAAGTACGGAAGGCGGAAAGTGTTTGACGCGACGTCCCACCGAGGGCCAAACCATAGGAAGTCGGCCAGTGGTGTTACTGGGTCGCGGGAGGCCGCGGTCAGAACGCAGTTTGTGGATGGGTCCGTATGGTCGATTGAGGTTGCATTCTGTGAGGCGAATTTGGTGAGGTCGTACTGCAATTGTTAGTTTTTGCATCTCTAGATTACGGACAGGGACACACACCTTATAAGGCACGACATTGCCATGCCATGCAACAAGATCATAGGGACTGTGGTCTTGCTCGAGCTCGTTGTATAGCCCGTTTGCCTTGTTGACAATTGTCCAGTCTTCGTGCAAATTGTCATCGATATACGCTACTGGGTGCAGAAAGTCCCTGGGGTTCGCTAGACCATGGCCACCCAGCGGCCCAAGATCAGGAAGCTCCCATCTTGACCCCCAGACTTCGGTGATGTATCCACGCGCCACCGAATGGCCAGGTCCAAGTCGGACACTGAACCGAATTCCCCGAGGAATAATACAGATCTCGCCAGGCTGAAGGAATAGTTTGCCCAGCTCGGTCTGGATATCGAGGTTACCTAGCTGCGCTACCATGAGGAAGTCTCCATCGGTATTGCAAAAAGCCCGGTGATCCATATCCGCATTTATCATGAAGACGTACAACGCGATACCTTCGCGCAGGTTCGGATCTCCACTTCCCCCAATGGTATGTAATCCATCAACAAAGTCAATATTCTCGTCATCTTTTGGCAATGGAAATGGAGCCCATTCACCCTGTTCAGCCAGCGTGGACACGCGAGGGTTAAGCGTCAGAAAGCAGTTTTCAATATCTGCCTTGTGCGAAATGTCGGTTTTGTACCCATCTTTTGAGGTCAGCAATTATCCGGCCTAATTAGAGTGTCAACTTACTGTGAGCAGCAGCGGGCCTAACGCGGTACATATAGGTACTGAAATTCGCGTGCCGTGGCGCCGTGAACGCCGAGTATGTGACACCCTCTGCATATAATCCGAACCTGGGATCTTGAGGATTATTTTGTCCAGCAGGGAGCGTTCCTGGGATTACTTCAGATTGAAAGCGGTTGCCGAACCCGGCCATATATTCGTAAGGGTCATTGTCGCGGGTCGGTTTTCGGGTCATCGTATCGGTATAGTGGAAGACCTTTTGGAGGTCCCTGATCGGGACTCTTTCTGTGATCGGTGGTGCGCTCATCTTGAAGTGCAGGTATTGCTCTGGGTATCATACAGTCTGGAGAAGGACAGAACGAGTTGTCGCAATAGCACATTTAACCAGACGGCCCCTCTGGTACAACCCTATGATACATATGTGGAGCAGCTCCATATGCACCAGATGACCCACATGCTTGAGCTTTAGCTCCCTGTTTGCGGGGGAACTTGAGCATGGAACCATGTGGACTTTGGCTCCTGATTTCGAAGTGAGGCTCAGCTTGAGGAATTTGCGGGGCTTGTGGAGAGATATGATTTTCTTTCGGCATGTGAATAAAAATTCACAAATTGTGGGACATTTTGCAGGTGCCAGTTACAGTACACAGATCAGTCAACAGCTAGGACATCGTCAACCATCCTCGCAGACGCTCCCAGGTAGTTTACCGGGTCACACAGGTACTTCACCCTCTCCACACTCAGCTTCTCCGTCACCTCTGTCTTCTTGAGCAACTGATCCTCCAACGACCCACCATTCTCAATACTCTCGCGACAAGCCTCATACACAATATCATGAGCCCTTTGCCTCCCCACCGCCGGCGCAAGCCCCATCATAACTGCCTCCGCCACAATCAACCCCTTGGTAGAATGCAGGTTCCTCAACATGGCCTCAGAATGCACACAGAGACCGCCTAAGGCGAACTTCGTCTGCTCCAGTGCGCCCACGGCCATCACGAAACTTTCCGGAACAGCAACCCACTCGAGATGCCACGGTCCACTCGCTCTCTCAAAGTCCGCAACCATCCCATCCAACACGAGCCCCGCATTCGAGCGTAACACTTTTGACGCAGCAAGGATAACCTCACTAGAGATTGGATTCCGCTTCTGTGGCATCGTACTGCTCGCGCCGCGATGCGGTACAAACGGCTCAGAAACCTCTCCCAGCTCATTGGACGACATGATAATCACATCCAGCGCGAGCTTTCCCATCGAACCACCTAGCAGCGCAAGGTAATTGGTGACCTCCGCAATCCCATCGCGCGCAACGTGCCATGTAATCGGCGGATCACTCAACCCCAACTCCTCCGCAAGAGCCTTCCGCACCCTAATCCCATCATCCCCATCACCAAGCGAAGCAAGAGACCCCGCCGCTCCACCAAACTGAACCATGAGCACGCGTTCCCGCAATTCCTTCAGTCGAGCGGCATGCCGCTGAAATCCACTCAGCCACACCGCACACTTATACCCGAAGGTAACAGGCAGCGCATGCTGGAGATGCGTCCGCCCAGCCATAGGCGTATCGCGATACCGTACACTCAGCCCCCGTAGTACCCCGATAATCTCATCCACCAGCCGTTCAACGATCTCCAGCCCGGCCTTCATCTGCAGGATACTCGCGAGATCCATGATATCCTGTGTCGTCGCGCCCCAGTGCACGTATTTCCCCGCGTCGGCGCCGCACATTGCGCTGAGCTGTCGGACCAGCGGGAGGATCGGGTATCCGACGATCTCGGTCTCCCGGCGCAGGCGGTCCATGTCGAGGGGTGTGGAGGTCACTTGCGAGGTTACGAGGGAGCCAATGTGTGCGGGGATGACGCCGCAGGTGGATTGCGCGCGCGCGAGGGCAGCTTCGGCGTCGATGCACCGGCTGATGTAGGCTTCATCGTCGAAGACCTTTTTTTCTCACTGAATTAGTATAGAGTGGAATTTTCCGTCTAAACGAACGGCATTGGGGTTATTCTATACCTTGCGGATTTCCTCTGTGCCGAAAAGTGTGCGGAAGATGCTCGAGTCGATCGCACTGACGGAGCCAATTGAGCGTTTTGGGATGTATACTGTGCGGACGGCGCCTCGTGGGAAGCGGGATAATTGTTTGAAGAGTGACATGGTGGTAGCTACTCACAGTGAGGAGTTGATTAGGGGAGTGTTGTTAACTGCGTTTCGAAATATTATTGACCTGAAATATGGCCAGTCTGGGGCCCCACGAGAAGGTGCAGTGTGGGGCACTTGGATAGTTCCAGGTATCCGCATATTCCAACATTTCTGAATTTTGATAGTTACTGAAACAAAAGGGGTATAGAACTCAATGGTAGACGTCTACTCCCGAATGAACAGCGCCGCAACCCCCATACCGGTACTAGCACACATGCTAACAATGCCCACCTCCTTATCCTGCCTCTTCAACTCTGCCAGCAAAGTCGCCGTCTGCCTCGCGCCTGTAGCGCCAATCGGATGACCTAGCGCAATCGCACCACCGTTGGGGTTCACTTTGTCCATATCAATGCCTAGCTCCCGGATACAGTGGATAGACTGGCTGGCGAACGCCTCATTCAGCTCAAAGATATCAACGTCGCTTTGCGAGATCCTGCTGTGCTTGTAGAGGTTGCGGATAGCGGGGATCGGGCCGATGCCCATCTCGTCCGGAGCGCATCCGGCAACCTGAGTCCCGGCGAAGCGGGCAAGGGGTTTGAGGTTGTGGGCTTCGGCCCAGGCGCGGCTGGCGAGAATTGTTGCAGAGGCACCGTCGGATATTTGTGAGCTATTTGACGTATTAGTCAACCGTCGGTGTAGCTATGGATGGTAAACTCACGAATTCCCGGCTGTAGAAGCACCACCCTCAATTACAGGCTGCAACTTGGCCAACTTCTCAACCGTAACTCCAGCCCTAACCCCATCGTCTTTCTCAACAACCTCAAACGTCTCATTCTGCGTCTCAGGCTCAATCCTCCGTGCATTGATGGGAACAATCTCCTCGCTAAACCGTCCCGCAGCTTGCGCCTCAGCAGCCTTCCGCTGACTTTCTACCGCAAATTCATCCTGCTCCTTCCTTCCAACGCCGTACCGCTGCGCCACATTCTCCGAAGTCTGCAGCATCGGTACAAGGCAACCCAACGCATCCTTAATCCCCGAATTCAGCACAAGCGGACTGACATCTCTCGGAATCCCACGGGATGGGTTATAGTTCCTCGTCATACTCTCCGCACCACCCGCAAGACCGACCTCAATCTGTCCGACGCGAATCGCATGTGCGATGTGCGTGATTGCCTGTAAACTACTCGAGCATTGCCGGTTGACGGTGTGAAAAGTCGTTGAGTTGGGGAACCCGGCAGCGTTTAGTGCGGTGCGCCCTGTTTTGGCGAAGCCCAGTTCTGCGAGCACGTTGCCGATTAGAACGTCGTTAACGTCGGAGGCGTTGATCTTTGCGCGTTGGAGGGCCGCTTGAAGCACGGGCATCAGCAGTTCTTCCGGGTACGAGTCCTTGAAGCCACCCTTGAACGCGCGTGTGATGGGGCTGCGCACGGCGGATAGGACGACGATGTCGTGGGGAGTTTTGGTGAGGGCTTGGCGGAACATCGTGGACGGCGCTGGTGTTGACGGAGGGGGAGTGAAGGAGAAATGCTGTCAATGGATCGGGAGTATGAGGTCGAATCCCAATCTCGAGCGTCTAAGTCGAGTCGAGTCCCGTGCGGAGGAAGTATGAGTTGGTGTGGGGTCAAAGCTTGCCCCACCGTTAGTAGCAAACAAATTTGGTTCGTGATGGAGTTTTGCTGCGATTCTGTCACTTGTTGTCTACTCTCATGAATTCAGTAATTGCTACAAACGCCATGTACTTGTCGGTCATGCGGGTTTGATAACCGCAGATTGAGATCCGTCCTCGCCGGAGAATGAACTCCGGACATTCCTTCGGAAATCCTCTCGGATAATGTGGCATTGAAGTTCAGGACCCCACATCCTCACATCGCTTGAGGGCTCCAAAGACCGGTGAGCTGTGGTGGTGGGGTGCTGAAGAGTCTCGCGGGGGCATTGCGGGTGGCATTACTGCCAACTCATATTGAATTCATCGACTTCAATTCGCGTCCTCAACCCTCGTTGAGCAACTTGTAAAAAGCAAAAGAAATTCGGAAGAGACCACATCCGATTACCCCAGCCGGTGAGCTGCCGATGAGCTGCCGGTGGCGACACTAGACCGTAAACGGTGCTGTCAGGAACACGCTGCTTACCTAAATATTGAGTCAGCCCCCCATCAGGTATGCCGATGGGGCCAATCGGCTTCCGATGGCGGCAAAAGTCAAGCCGGATAATTCCTTTGTCGGTTTCTCCCCAGGCTCGACGAGCCGATCGGATTTATGGAGCTGGTATTCATATTCCTCCGCCTCCTCCTCCCTTCGTCTTTCTCTCTTCTGTTCAACAGCTAGTTGACCGCAGTGACAATCATGGCCCGACCGACTTCCACGGTCGTCCGCCCGTTCGCCGTCTGGCGGCGGCAATTCTCCGCCTCATGCACACGACCTGCCGTTGACAAGCGCTGTAGCTCTGCTGCCGAAGCCATCAAGGAGATGAAGGGCGCGGCTACCGTACTTGTCGGCGGTTTCGGGTTCTCTGGTGTGCCCAACACTCTGATCAATGCTGTTCGGGACCGTCCCGACATTAAGGATCTGACTGTTGTGTCGAACAATGCCGGTATGCCTGGCGCCGGTCTCGGACAGCTGCTCGAGACCGGGCAGATCAGCAAGATGATCGCCTCGTTTATTGGTGAAAACAAGGTCTTTGAGAAGATGTATCTCAGTGGTGACCTTTCTCTGGAATTGACTCCCCAGGGCACAATCGCTGAAAAATGCGCTGCTGGTGCCGCTGGTGTCCCTGCTTTCTATACCCCTGCTGCTTATGGAACTATCGGTACGCTCTTTCCTTGCTGAAGTAACCATTCAGTGACTCTAATGTATTTTCTGTGTAGTACAAACTGGTGAACTTCCCGTGCGCTACAACAAGGACGGAACGGTTGCGGAATACTCCAAGCCCAAGGAGACCCGCGAATTCAACGGCAAGGCATACATCCTCGAGGAATCGATTTTCGGTGACTACGCTCTGATCAAGGTCGACAAGGCGGACAGGCTTGGAAACTGCCAATTCCGCAAGGCCCAGAACAACTTCAACGAGGCCATGGCTAAGAACGCAAAGTACACCATCGTCGAAGCCGACCACATTGTCGAGGTCGGCGAGATCGCACCCGAGGAAATCCATCTGCAGGCTATCTACGTCAACAAGGTCATCCAGAGCACGGAAAAGAAGCAGATTGAGAAGCTCACCTTCGCCAAGGACCCGAGCGAGATGCTCCAGGCTGGTACGTTCCCTCAATTACAAAGAGAATTCAGAGAGGATTAACCTGTCTAGGCTCTGGTGAGGCTACCGCTCGCCGTGAACGTATCGTCAAGCGCGCCGCCAAGGAATTCCGTGATGGAATGTACGTCAACCTCGGTATCGGCATGCCCTTGATTGCTCCCTCCTACCTCCCCGATGGCGTCGAGGTTTTCCTGCAGGCCGAGAACGGTATCCTCGGTCTCGGCGGCTACCCCCAGCCCGGCCAGGAGGACCCTGACCTTATCAACCCCGGAAAGGAGACTGTCACCCTCAGCAAGGGTGCCTCCCTATTTGGATCCCACGAGAGCTTCGGCATGATCCGCGCTGGCCGCATTGACTTGACCATGCTCGGCGCGCTGCAGGTCAGCCAGTACGGAGACCTCGCCAACTTTATGCTCCCTGGTAAGGTCAAGGGTGTTGGTGGTGCCATGGACTTGGTCGCCAACCCTGAGAAGACCAAGGTTATTGTCACAATGGTGCGTCTCCTCTTTAACGATCAAAATCATCTCGTGCATCAACTTGATACTAATTTGAAATAGGAACACACCGACAAGAAGGGCAACCCCAAGATTCTCTCGCAGTGCTCCTTCCCCCTCACCGGACCCCGCTGCGTGTCCAAGATCATTACCGACCTGGCTGTCTTTGAGGTCAGCACCACTGAGGGTCTGACCCTTGTTGAGCACGCCGAGGGCGTGACCGTTGATGAGATCCGCAGCAAGACAGAGGCGCCTTTCAAGGTTGCCGCTGACTTGAAGCCCATGCTGTAAATATGATACCTAGTTGAATAGATTTTGCGTTTATGTTCATATTCTTCTCCTCTCCCTCAGTACATCATCTAAGAGCAACAACTACCTAGTGTGTTTACAGAGTTGATGGAATGTAGGCCCCGACTCCGGAGGTGCTTCTCCGCACCGCAAATTGGAGAAAACAAAAAAAGATGTGGGGTCAAACCCACCAGTAGTGGGGCATTGCACGCGGAGCTCAACACGGCAACAGCTGAACTTCTGCGAAGACACTCAATAAAGATACAACATTCTGTCCGTATGGCGAAACCAGAATAATTTTAGCAAATAAGTCTCTTACAATGCTCCTCGCTAGTCTCCGTCCCATCCTCAAACCCAGTGGCTTTTCAATCACACTCCATGTCCCGATTCGCACCTTAGCAACGACAACAACACCGCTATCGAAACCAGCGAACCCCAGCAAGAGACTTCCTCTCGCAGGATTGAAAGTGCTCGATCTCAGTCGTGTCCTTGCGGGAGTATGTCTTTCAAATATCAACTAACTCGCTCGCACCAGATTTAAATGCTAATACAATGCACAGCCGTACTGTACCCAGATCCTCGGTGACCTAGGGTTCGTCGGCAACGAAACCTGAACAAGAAATCGACGCAAGAACAACGGAGAGGAGCTGATGCCGCATAGCGCAGATATCATCAAAATTGAACACCCGGTCCGCGGCGATGACACGCGCGCCTGGGGTCCTCCCTACGCACCATACCTCGACGGCCGCGAGGGACAAGGCGAGAGCGCATATTACCTTTCTGTACGTGTTCACCTCCACTTTCTCACCTCTATTAGTTTTCACACACTACAGAGTATCCGAATCTGACACGTCGGCCAGGTAAACCGCAACAAACGCTCCCTAGCCCTCTCCTTCGCTACCGATGAAGGCCAATCGATCCTGCGCACCCTCGCCCAAAAAGCCGATATCCTCGTCGAAAACTACCTCCCCGACTCCCTCAAAAAGTACTCCCTCGACTACGCCACGCTCTCCTCGCTAAACCCGCGTTTAATCTACACCTCGATAACTGGCTATGGTCAGACAGGCCCTTACAGGAACAGACCCGGATTCGACGTCATGGTCGAAGCCGAGTTCGGGCTTGCACATCTCACGGGCTCCCGCGATGGGCCACCGGTGAAGGTTGGTGTTGCGGTCACGGACCTGACGACGGGGCTGTATGCAGTTAACTCGATTCTGGCGGCGCTCGTGCAGAGAGGAGTTACAGGGGAGGGACAGCATCTGGATGTTTGTCTTAGTGATTGCCAGGTTGCGACGCTGGCGAATATGGGCGAGTCCGTGCTAATCAGTGGGGAGAAGGATAGCGGGCGGTGGGGCACTGCGCATCGTATGTCTACAAACCCTTTCTTCTTCTCCCTCTGCCTTAGTGCAGGTTAGAATTACACTAGTGGCTAATACATGTCTCCGAGGGGCCGAACAGCCTCGGTAGTCCCCTACCAATCCTTCCCCACGCACAACGGCGACATCTTCGTCGGCGGGGCCAACGATCGACTCTTCGGGATATTGTGCGAGAGACTGGGGAAGAGTGAATGGGCCTCCGATGCACGGTTCAAGACAAACTCCGACCGTGTCGCGAACCGCACGGCCCTTGAAACTCTCATCGAAGAAGAAACCCGGAAACTCGACACAGCCGTGTGGCAGAAACGGTTCGAGGGCAGTGGTCTGCCGTTTGCTGTCGTTAACGATGTCAAGGGAACGATAGAGCATGAGCAAGGTAGGTCTTCCCCCCGCCCTTTTCTCTTTTCACTTCCTCGGTGCCCTAGGGTGGGGAAGATATAGGTTAACAAAGTATATAATGTGCAGTGCAAGCCCGCGGCATGGTGCAGACAATTAACCACCCCGTCTGCGGTCCGATCAAGGTGATTAGTCCGCCGGTCAAGTACTCGAATGCGGACCCGAGTATCCGGCGACCGCCGCCGTTGCTGGGGGAGCATACGGATGAGATTCTGAAGGAGATCGGGTATAGCTATGGAGATATTCAGGGGTTGAGGAAGGGGAACGTTGTTTCATAGATTTATCTAGAACGTATAGACGGTGTAAGATAGAAAGAGTATACACAGTTGTTACAGAACAGCAAGAAGCGGAGAACGATAGAATAGAGAGATAATTCCTCATATATATACACCCTCCCCCTATCCTCCTCATCACTTAATTATCATAAAACTGCGTCATATCAACCCTCAATCGATCATACCCAAGCGCAATCTCCCTACTAAGCTCCAGATCCGTCTCCGCCTTGACACAGAGCTGAAAGAAGGGATCCTTCTCTCTCGCGGTCTCAGCATCCTGATGCAGCCGCGCGAAGTTCTCCCGCGACACGGGGTCGATGATATCCGTCCAGATCTTCTTCCGGATCTCTGCATACCTGTCGAGGATCGCGTCGGAGGCCTTGTCCGTGTGTATGCCCATCAGCGCGTCGTAGAGACTGCCTACATCGGCGATGCCGCCGGTTAGGCCGAGACCGCCGCTATATAACCCGTTAGTTATCGATTGAACTAGGTGAGATGAGATGAGGTGGGATGGTATCGTATGGTAGGGTAGAAGGTGATAAGAAGGCGACATACAAAGGATTACACAAATGCGCCGCATCCGCTGCAAGGAGGATCCTCCCGACGCGGAAAGACTGCGCGCACCGCTGCTGGAGCTTGTAGGGACTGATGTTCGTGATCTTGTAGTCGCCCGGTTTGGGGTTACCGGGGAGGATCTCCTCATAGCGTTTCGGTTGACGGGCGATGTACTCCTCGCGCGAGAGATTGGGGATTTCCTTGTATGTTACGCGGTAGAGGCCGTCGTTTGTGATTTTCGCTGCCATGTAGAGGTTGTCTGGGTGGATTATAAAGTTCGAGTCTGAGGCGAAGTATTTGGTGAAGTCGTAGTAGACCTGTTTTTCGTTAGTTGGAGGGTGGGCGTTGAACGGGGGAGGAGAGGGAAGAGGTACGTTTGTAGCGATGATCTGCGCATTGAGAGTTTCGCCGGGGTATTCCGGCCCGAAGAGTTCGCGGCGGACTGTACTGCTCGCACCATCGCAACCGATAACATAGTCTGCTTCCATGCGTTGCGGGCCGGATGGTGTGTCAACGTCCACCCAAGCGCGGTCTGTGTCCTGCCCGACGTTCGTGACGCGGTGAGACCATTTCACGTGCGCCATTGGTTGGCGCTGAATATGCTCGACGAGAAGCTCACCGAGCTGGTCGAGTGGGAACACAACCATGCGGTGCGGGTAGTCCGCAGGAAGATGCTCCGTTGTGGTGCCCGCGACGAACGTGGTATCTGGCTTGCGCCAAGCCATCGTTGTGAACGGGAAGCCGCGCTTCTTCACGTCATCGAGGACACCTGCACGATCTAGCTCGAAGGCTGCTGGAGAGGCATAATGCGCTGCGCGGGGCTGGTCGTTAACATTCGTGTCGGCGTCGAGGAGGTCGACTTCGACGCCTTGTTTGGAGAGGAGGAGACCGAGGAGAAGGCCGGATGGGCCGGCGCCGACGACGATGATCTAGTCCTGTTAGAGACATCTTTATAAGGAAGAGCAGCCAACCTTCTTGAGCGCCATGATTGTGTTATCGAGTAACGTATCTAGTGCGGGGAGAATTTGTATATCTTCATCGTGGGGCATGACTCCTTAATGCAGATGGGATTGCGGGGCTGCAGAGGCCGGGGAGAGCCCCAGATTCGGGGAGTAGGCCACGCGCCAACGAGTCGCAGGTTGCACGGGGACGAGAGTAGCATGAATCATTTGGTTCGACGAATAAAGCTACCACATAAAACGTTGCTGGAAATCGGTTGAGGGTGCTCCACTCCACGAACTCAAACTCGCTTGTGGCTCTGGGCTTTTCCGTTGCATTCGCGAGGGTTCCTCCTGGAGAGCAGGAGACGCAAGAGACGTCTCTACGGCTTCCGACGCATATCCCTCTGCTAGATCAAAATTAGGTATAGAATTTGAGGTTGAAGCACGCTCAGGCGCTGATCGCAGTGCATCCTCCTGCCACGATCGGATGCCTTCCACAGACCGTAGCGGAAACCGCTTCCAATATTCGCTACCCCGTTTCCCAGGTTGTGGCTGAACCGTGACATGTGGGATGCTCGAAGACAGCTGTGAATCGGATACCTGCTCCAAGAGCCCCAGGAGGAGTCCCTCTGTTTCTTGGAGACGGTGCTCGAGGGCGTCGATGTAGCCTTTTGCGGGTCCCCTGCGTCCGTTAGCACTGGCTCTCGCTCCTCAAATGTGGTAGTACCGTTTCAGCTGCTCAGGCCAATCGCAGTTTCGCCGATGTTGTAGGCATTGTATACATATTGGTCTGGTTTGTTAATCATGTTCATCGCGTGTTGTCGATTGCTAGCTTACCGATTTCCACTGCACTGAAGGATTAGCCTCGCTCTGACGGAGAGTTGCTCTTACCTTTTGTTTCCGCGCTCTGCAGGAGTTGCACGCCGTCGTAATCCTAGACTTTGGTCGCGCGGGCATCTTTAAAGGCGACGGAGATAGTCCGAGTCAAGAGGCGAATTAATGGCTAACAGCAACGTTGGGAATCGATTGATCCTGGAGAAAATGCGTCAGGTCACATGATCTACTACAGTATTCCATCGACAATTCTCACATCATGTACACCACAAGATTTTAATTAGGATATTCGTGCATAATATCTAAGTAGGTCAGTAGTGAATTCACCGCAGAGATATTTCCATTCCATCAACCAACTGTCGCAGGAGAGGACAGAGAAGCGTAGCCTGGCCATATGCCACTCGGCAAGACTACTTTGCAGGTTAACCTCTAGATAGTCAACTATGCCTTTCAAATTTGTCCTATCTTCTGCTCCCGATCCGAATTGAGCGCACAACGACCTGGATCCTTGTTGATTTCCCGAGACCAGGATAATTGCAACTGTGGGGTACGGTTGATAGATCAGCCGAATAGTTCACCCGCTGTAGATCAGCTGGACTATATAGAGCCAATATTTCGACATGCTCGTTGAAGCATTCCACCAAACAACTATCAAAAATCAGGAGAAGAATGCATAAAATCGCATCTATCCCTGGTGATGGTATCGGTCCCGAAGTGGTGTCGGCCACGATCGAAGTCGTCAACAAGCTCGCCTCCAAACTCGGATTCCAGATCGAGTTCACCCATATCCCGTGGGGAACCACATATTACAAGCAGCATGGCCAGTTCATGTCAGAGGATGGTTTAGAAATTCTTCGCAAGTTTGACGCCGGCCTCTTTGGTGCCGTTGGTGACCCGGGTATGTGATTTCCTCGCCCTGCTTGATCCTGACTAACAGTTGAAGACGTCCTCGATCACATTTCGCTCTGGGGTCTCCTCTTAAAGATCCGCGGCCCTCTCCAATTATACGCGAATGTCCGTCCCGTCCGCACATTCCCCGGCACAAAGAGCCCTCTAAAGACAGCGAAGAATGGCATTGATTGGGTCCTCGTTCGAGAGAACTCTGAAGGCGAGTACTGCGGGCAAGGAGGGCGCAGCCACATTGGTCACCCATGGGAAGCAGCTACAGAAGTTGCAGTGTTCACTCGCGTTGGTATCGAGCGCATTATGCGCTTCGCATTCGAGACTGCTCAGTCGCGACCCCGTAAGAAGCTCACTGTGGTGACCAAGAGCAATGCTATGCGCCACGGTATGGTTCTTTGGGACGAAGTGGCCGAAGAGGTATCTCGGGACTTCCCTGACGTTAATTGGGATAAGATGCTAGTCGATGCAATCACTATCCGTATGGTCGCTGAGCCGGACTCGCTAGATACCATTGTCGGAACTAATTTGCACATGGATATCCTCTCAGATTTGGCGGCTGGTTTGGCCGGTTCGATCGGTGTCGCTCCGTCGAGTAATCTGGATCCTACTCGCAAGAACCCTTCACTCTTTGAGCCGGTTCATGGAAGTGCGTTCGACATCACTGGCAAGGGGGTGGCAAACCCAGTGGCTACTTTCTGGTCGGCTGCGGAGATGCTCACATGGCTCGGTGAGAAGGACGCTGCAGACAAGTTGATGGGTTGTGTTGAGCGTGTTTGTGCAGCGGGCATTCTGACTGCGGATTTAGGAGGAAAAGCGAAAACACAGGATGTGGTAGATGCTGTATGTGCTGAGATAGATAGTCTGCCTTAGATAAATAAAACTAGCTTGAAAAATGAGACCTGAAGTTCCAAAATCAATTGTGCGGTCGAGAGACTTATCTAGTGTTGTGTGGTGAAAACGGGTTTCTCAGAAATATACATACCTACTGTTCATCGGAGAAAGATTTGCCGCTTGACTTCATCCTACTTCATCCCTTCAACTTCTTTTTGGTTTCGCGACAAACTCATGGCCTCACATCAACATGGTTCATCTACTCTCATAGAATAGGAATAGTCAAAATGGAAACGCCTGAGATTGGCTCTTTGACTGCCCAATCCCCGCAGGAGAGCCAGTTCGTGGGCTCTTCTAGCGGCGTCTTTTTCGTCAAGACCGTCCGCCAGGCCTTTTTCCCTTCATCGGGCGAATTTCCTCCACCTGAAGATACACTTGTCGGAAGCCTTTGGGCACCTCATTCAAGCACTCTTGAAGAAACCCCGGTCTCGCAATGGGAATTTGATCCCTCCATCGCCTGCGTCCTCGGCCAGGCGCCGCCGCAACATCTCGCACGTGACCTAATGATGGTCTACTTCAAATTGTGGCATCCTTTATTTCCTTTCCTTCATGGACCAACCTTCTTGCACGCTATGGAATCTCTCTACGTCGAGAAACATCCGACCGAGCCAGGCGAGGTATCGCAGAATAAGCACAACACCTCATGGACTACTATATTTCAATGCATCTTCCACCTGGCCAGCCTTGTCCGTCCCGATCTCCAACTTCCTCTAGAATGTCGCATCCAAACCCCAATTAGCACCAGCATGCACTCTCTTCTGAGTCCCCTCACGGCGCGCCATGATCTTCTCTCTCTGCAGGCCCTGCTTGCCTCTCAACTGTATCTGGTAGCAACCATGTCTCTCCGCACCGCCTCAACTGTCGGTGGCGGCATGCTCCGCTCAATGCTACACGCAGGCCTGCACCGCTGCCCATTCCGCTATCACGAACTCTCAACCTCTTCACAGCACCGACACCTTCGTAAGCGCATCTTCTGGTCCGCTTACGCGCTAGACCGATACCTCAGCCAGGCACTAGGCCTCCCCCTAGGTGTCCAGGATTCTGACATCGACGTCTGCCCGCCGGGAAGTCCAGAGATACACAAACCCCTTCAACACCTACCTCCTCCCAATACTCCAACCCCTCAACCATCTGAATCAGAAGTTGAGCAAGAGAAAAAAGAAACCCCTTTCGCCAGCTACGTCCAATCGGGCAAGCTAACCGGCGAAGCCCTTGAGCTCTTCCACAAATCCATCTTCGTCCGCTCCATATCCCAAACATCTGTCCTTGTCCTCACAACATCAGTCCATAAATGGTGGAATAGCCTCGACCTTCCTCCTTCCCCAGCACCGCAGCATTCCTCCTCGTCACTGCAGAGTCCAGCTTCAACATCATCCATAGACTCAACCCCCTTCAACTACACGCCGTTCTTTACAATCCTCTATCAGCACCTCCTCCTATTGCTCCACCGCCCCTCCCTCTCCCTCCCAAACTCAACCCCGGAATTTGCATCCGCACTCCAATCCTGCATCTCCGCGGCCCGCCACATCCTCCTCGCACTCAAAGCACAGCGGGACTCCCACCAAGCTCTCTTCTGGCCGGGTTTCTTATCCGCCGCCTGGATGGCGGGCCTTGTCCTCGCATTTGCGTGCCAATTAGGGCAGTATGGTCGGGCGAAGGGGTGTCAGTACGTCTTCACTATTCCTCTCACCCCCTCCCGCTCTTTCTCCAACTATAGTCTAACACGCGCAGGGAATTATCCTCATGTCTCGACTTTCTCCGCATCATGTCCACGCAATGGGAACCGGCAAAACACTGCCATCGCGCGCTATCATTGCTTCTGCGCGCCGTTTCGAGGCTGAATGCTACTTCCAGCTCCGGCGCAGCAGGATCTGCTTCTGGTTCAAATTCTGCGCCTGTAATACCAGGCACGACGGACACCAGTACGACTGCAACCGGGTCGTCGAGAACGGACGCAGACACAAATAACACGAATACAAACCTTCCATCACTATCTCTTGGCGAGACTCAAGTGTCGCCGTCAAAGAGTTCTCGCAAGAAACGAAAACTAGACACATCTTTGTCTACGCCGTATCCGCCGTCAGTGTCGGGGTTCACTTCTGGAAATGGTTTAGCAGGTCAAAGTAGATCTGGTGGAGATGTGTATGAGGTTAGTAGTGATGGTTTGCTTCTGGGGGAGAGCGGAAGTGGGTTTGGCTCTCAGCAGGACCTAAACTGGGATCAGTCACTAGACCTAGATATGAATATGGTAGATCTATTGCAGGAGGGGAACTTCGACAGCTTGATGGACCTGTTTGGGCAACAGTATCCGACATTCTAGAGCCACACTGGGTAACGATATGTATATAGCAATACATATGAACGAATATAAACAAACGCTAACGTCAGACCTACTTGAGTCTACTGGGAATACTTGACAATTACTGGAAATCCGTGAGGAAGTCATAAGTCTATATTACACTCGTGTCATCTCGTCTCGATAGTAACGAGCAGGTAAGAAGCTAAAAGACATCACAACTTCCTCCCTCTCGTCACAGAAAAGAAAAAGACCATGGAATCTGAACAACTTTTCTCCCGTCCTGTGGAAAGGACATCGGGAACCCAGGGATATCAGGACCAGGAGGGAAAAAAAACCTGAAGATAAGAGAAAAAAAAAAAGGAGAAGCGTTTTGCGGATTAGAAGGATATTGGGGATGCGGATAGAAAGAGATGAATCGTTAATTCAATGGGTAGGTCATGTCATCAAAAATAGAACGTGGGTCTCAAAGTTCCGACATGGCAGCCTGCAGAAGGTAGAACGGTAGTAGATCCGCGGTACACCAGGTATTGCGTCCGGGCAATTTACGCCTTGTTCTCCTCGGCAGGAGCCTCCTTAGCAGCCTCCTTGGGCTTCTCGGCAGCCGGCTCATCGCCCTTGTTCTTCATGTACTCGTCATAAACGCTAAGAGCCTCGTCGACCTTGGCGCGCAAAGCATCGTCATCCTCGAGACTAAAAAGTCGTTAGTTTGATGATGGGATAGCGAAAATTAAGTGGTAACTTACAGGCCAAGTAGTTCAGTGTTGTCCATCTCCAGAAGCATACCAGTAATCTTACCAGCAAGCTCGGGCTGCTGGGCCTGGATCTTGGGGTAAAGCGCCTCACCGAGCATCTGCTTCTGTTGTTGAGCGGGAGCGGCGGAGAGAGCCTGGGAAGTGATACCGCCAGCACCCTCAGCAGGGCCGGGCTGACCGACGTTCTGTCCGCGACCACCTTGACCGGGACGGATCTGGCCCTGGATGGGAGCACCACCACGGCCCTGGCCATAACCGGGACCACGAATAGGACCGCCCATACCGGGAACTTGGCCACGGCCACGGCCACCGAATCCGGGAACCTGCATCTGAGGGTAGCCCATGCCGTTAGGAATGCCACCAGGGCCCTGCATAGCGCCCATGGGAAGGCCTTGGAAGTTGGGGGGGATCTGCTGGTTGGGGCCAACGCCACGTCCACCCTGCTGGCCAGGGAAAGGACCGGGGTACTGACCGGGGCGTCCACCGGGGATGCCCATCATCATACCAGGTTGAGGAGGGAAGGCAATACCGCCACGCTGGCCTCCGGGAATGAAGCCCTGCTGGCCAGGAGGGTAGAAAACGGCGGGCTGCATGTAGCTCTGGGGCATACCGGCAGCAGCGGCGGCCTGTTGCTGTCTAATGTTGTTACGGGCCTGAATGCTAGCCTCAAGCTGGCTGCGGCGGACATCCTTGCGCTGGGCAAGAGCGACGTAGAGGGGCTTGCCGTTGACCATTCTCTGGTTCATCTCAGTAACAGCCTTGGAGGCCTCGTCGGGGCTGCTGAAGCAGACGAAACCGAAGCCTTTGCTCTTTCCGAAAGGCTTCTTCTCAGTCTTCTTCTCGCCCTCGGTCTCCTCAGCGGCGGGCTCATTCTCACCCTCGTCGGCCCTCTCGTTCTCTTTGTTGGACTCCTTGGTCTCAGACTCGGGAGAGGAGGTGGGCTCTGCGGGAACAGTGTCGCGCATGACCTTGGCGGAGGTGATGATGCCGTAAGGTCCGAAAAGCTCGCGCAGCTTCTCGTCGTCAACGTCGTCAGTGAGGTTCTTGACGTAGAGGTTGACACCCTGGTACTTGGAGGCCTTCTCCATGCGAGCAGCCTCGTACTGCTTGCGGAGCTCCTCCTCACGCTCGTGCTTCTTCTGGGCACGGCCGACGTAAAGCTTCTGGCTACGGACATCCTTGTCGTTCATCTCCTCGACGGCGGCCTGCGCGCTCTCGTGGGTGGAGAAGTTGACAAAACCGAAACCACGGCTTTTACCCTCGCCATCGCGGCTCAGAGTGGCGGAGGTGATCTCTCCGTACTTCTCGAACAAGGTGCGGAACTCCTCATCAGTGACTTCGGGGTCAATGTTCTTGATGTAGATGTTGGTGAAGTTAGCCTTCATCTCCTCGAACTTGCTCTGGCGATCCTTCTTGGAGATGTGGTGGCCGACGAAAACCTTCTTGTCGTTCAGCAACATGCCGTTCACGTGCTTGATAGCGTTGTTGGCGGCCTCAGCAGTCTCGTAGTGAACGAAACCGTATCCCTTAGAGTTACCGAACTCATCCTGAGCGACCTTGCAGCTGAGAATGTTACCGAAGGCGGCAAAGGTGTCGTGAAGAGCCTTGTTGTCGATGGCGTTGTCCAGGTTCTTGATGAAGACGTTGCCCTGGCCAGTCTTGCGCAGAGCGGGGTCACGCTGGGACCACATGATACGGCAGGGCTTGCCCTTGATCAGAGTGTAGTTCAGCTCATCAAGAGCGCGCTCACCATGAGTGGTATCATTGTAGTTGACGTAGGCGTATCCGAGAGAGCGTCTGGTGACGGCATCACGGCAGACACGGATGGAGGCAACCTGGCCAATGGAGGAGAAAAGCTCGTAGAGCATGGCCTCGGTCACGGAGGGGTCAAGTTCGCCGACATAGAGAGATGCCGAGTGGGGTTGAGAAGTGTTAGCGGGGGCCTCAACAGAGGTGACCTCGGGGGTAGCGGCATTGTCGGGGGTGCCGTTGGCCGGGTTCTCGGCGGGGGCGGGGGTGGTAGAAACTTCAGCGGACATTTTGAGAGGATACTATATTAGGCGAAAGCAAGGGTTAGCTGGGGGAAGACTTTCGAGGAAAGATTTCATGAAAAGGCAGAAATGAGAGAACGTTGAACAGAGCTCTGCAATCCCGGAGGCGAAAATGGCACCCGCACTCAACTGGTCAATGTCCAGAAGGTGTGACGCCAGATCAAAGCTCTAACATACAGAGATGAGAACAGGCGGCAAAGAAGCTGTCTCTGAGTTCACAGATATACAGAGCTGTGTGCTGCGAGCAGGCAAGCTAATTTTCTCTCGAGATCCCACAACACAGCAAAGGGAAGAGGGGCGGTCGCAAAGCGGGAAGAGGCCAAGGGAAACAACACAACGAGCAGGCAGCGATAGACGTACGGATTAGATTAACACTCGACAGGCGGCGACGGCAAGGAAAGGTATTGATTTTTTGAATTGGCGATGCGAGAGACGCGATCACGAGAAAGGAAGCAAAAGCGGCGGCGGAAAGGGATTCAACCACACAGACGCACACACCGCACAGTTGACACAAGATAGATACTCAGATAAGAGAATCCGAGGAGGGAGGTAGGATATTTATCTTTTTTTGGGTTTTCCGGGTTTTTTTGGAGATTTTTTTTCCGATAGGATTCGAAAAAAAGGGAGGATGGAGGAGAAGAATGAAAGGGAAGAGAGTCTTTGAGGGGAGGAGGAAGAACGAAGATCAAAGAAGAGAAAGAAGACACCACAAAAAAACTCAAGACGGTCCGACAAGGCAAAAAAATGTTTTTTTCTGGTTGGATTTTTTCTTACATTTTTCTGGCTCATGGGTTGCGCTAGGCCTGTTTCGGCTAAGTCGTGGCTGCTCTAAGGGTTCCAAAGGCTCTTTCAGTGGGAAAAACGTCGCTGCCTTAGGCGCCGCTTCCCTTATCAGCCTGCCTCGTGACTCTTCAGGGTTTCGGGAAGCTACGATGGCCAACTCGTGGTTCGGAGACAAAGTCCATGGGTTGAATAGATGGCAAAACCTTGAAAGACCAAGCTGAGACGCCAAAAGCACGTCAGCTTGAAGTTGAGCTGCAAAGAACAACAGAAATACTTTCATTCAGACGCTTATCTAGTATGCACTCGTAACAAATCTCATCGGGTATCATGTGATCCGTATATACCAGCCCAGCAGTATGCGTATTATCGACTTTTATCTAGCTAAGGTCGAACCCGGCTCCCGAACTGACTGCATACAACAGCTTCTCCCGCAGCACGCTTGCAGTCTTGTACCGTGGCAGCTTTAGTAGGTTGACACAAGTGCTCGTGCTCGGCAGGCGTGTCTGGTCCTCGCTCGAGTCGCGGATGCTGAATCGAGGGTTGAGGTGGCTGAAACCTAGTAGCGGGGCTCGTGGTGTCGAAGTCACAAACCGAAGTACCTTACGCCGCTCTTCGTTTGTCATTTCCTCCAAGACCTGCCAGAATAATCGGATAGTTGGATGCTCTTCTTTGTCGTCGCCGATCGTGTACACTCCACCGTATAGCGTGTTTCGTCTCAGATCCGATACATCTATATCTCCTGACTCCCCACTAACGAGGGTTTGCATTTCGGCTTGGTTAAACATCGACAACCAGGACGGCTGTATGATTTGCCCTAAGCCTTGCAGGAATGCGTTGGTCTGTAGAGCGGGCTGGACCTGCAGGCGATAGCGAGCGATGTAAGAAATGTACACTAAACGATTCTGGTTTGTGACAGCCGTGTCGGAGCCATTGCTCTTCAAATCACGAGTGACTGTCCGGCTGCTGCCGTCGGATAGTGGGACCGTATCTGTAACCGTGAAGTTCAGCGCAAAGTCTTCCACGTCGTCAGGATAGTTCTTCAATTGCAGCTGAGATCAAAATTAGTAAGAATGGTACTTAGACATTATCTAGATCCAGCTTACCAAGCCTTGGTAGAGCCCCGAATCGAGATCCTTCAGATCGTTGAGGTTGGCTCGATAGGCGGACTCCCGTTGCGCTGAGCTCATTCCTCCCGTCAGCGCCCACTTCAGCAAGAAGAACGGCGCAAAGCCGACGTCGACGAGAATTCCTTCGTACAAGCATTTTCCCAAGACTCGGCCCAAGAACTCGTAGCGTCTAAGTAAATCCCGAACCTGGTCGTTCCATTCCGCAGTATTTTCTCTTTGTCCTAGTTGTCTCAGGTATTCCTTGCGCTGCTCAACTGCAACAGGGCTAGGGTAGAGCAGATGTTGGTCATTTTCCTCAAATAGGCGAAGACCGACCGTAGATTTGAAAGCTTCATTGGTGACACTGGTGAGGAACTCCTTGGTAACACCGCCGCCGTCGATACCCGCTTCCGCATTATTAAACTTGTCGATGAAAGTAATCTGGATCGGTTCCTTCAAGGCTTCCCCGAGCTCATAGAACTGATCGTATGCATCCTCAAAGACACTTTCGCGGCGGATATTGGCATGATGTCGGCTTAGGATATCCTGCATGGCATTCGAACGGCCGTCAATCATCCGACCCATCGAGGCATGTGCCACCGACATTCGCCATGAATCAGGGTCAATGTACCCTTGTCGTCTGCGCAATTGGTCACGATAAATGAATTCGCGGAATATCTGTACACGAGTTGTAAATGGGATGAAAAATGGCATGTTCTTCAAGATCTCGAGTCGCGGCGCGACAGCCTCCAGCTGCTTCCGGCGGGCTGCCTGCTGCTGGCGCCGTCTCAACGCCTCAATTCGCATGGTCTGTTGTGCACGTCCGGCCCCCACAAGCCCGGCGGTTTCGTAAAGGTCGTCGTTCATCAGATCATCTGCACCTTCGTCCTCCTCATCCTGAAGTTGATGTCTGCTCTCTTCTTCAGCAACAACAGCAGGGATGAATCCTTCCATGTCAAATCGGCTGGTCATCAACCAATGACCGTCAGGAAGAAATTTGCGCCGCGAGTCACGCTCGTGGACCATTCTCAAGAGACCGGTTACAAGCCCCTTGAAATAATCGAGTGGGATTCCCGTCACGCCAGGCAGTCCTTTCTCCTTGTTTTTGTTCTCAATGTCTCTCACGCTGGTGATAGACTCCGGGTGCGGAGTCGTTGAGGTGAAATAGCTTCGAATTCCTCCAGTGTCTTGGACTGTCTCGTTTTCGCTCAGGTCCGCCGAGTTCCAGTATAGAGTAAATGCAAGGTTCTTCAGAAAAACTGTCATCTCTCTGATGTCACTGAGTGGCAGCGCGCTCTCTCTCGTCCACGATACACGCGCGTTTGAGGAGGCTGTAAACGAAGAGCCACTGGAGAAAAATTCGTCATCATCCATAACTTTAAGGACGAAAGTATACAGTTCGAGAAAGAGGAGAATAATGGTCCATTCCTGCTCTCGATCGGTTTGGGTTAAGCCACCCGGACCGGGGCTGGAATCATTACCTGGCTTCAGCAAAGGTAACACCTTCGTGGAATCTCGGCTGATGGTAGCAAACAGTCTGCTAGAGCGAGATGCCTGCCAGAAGTATTTTATTGCCGGAATTCTTGATCCTGATGCGCCCGGTTGATCGGACGGGGTAGCTGAGCCTAGGTATAGCCACATGCGAATATCATCACCACGCCGAGGAAAGACTCTAAGAAGTGTCAAGGCATAGCCTGCAAGAATTTTTGCCTGGTTGGATGCATCAGAACCGAAATCTGCGAATTTACCTTGCGACGTCTGGGCTGGCTGAAGCTGCGAAAGAAGGCCGGTAATACTAGTTTGGTTGAGCAAACTGAATAGTTGATCTTTGACAAACGGATGTAAAGGTGCTTTCCTCTGGTCGTCGTCCATGTCGACCGATTCTTCAGACTCTACCCGTCGATAAATGTGTACCGCCGTTGAGTTGAGCAATCCCGAAACCACCTTGACAAAATCAAGCTCTGGAGAGCGGTGCGCCGCTTGACTCCCCAATGCATAGCGGTGGAAGAATATGAAATAAGCAAGCAGCCAAAGACGTGAATCAACATCCTCCAATCCCTGTATACGATCCCCAAGGTTTGCGTATAATGGCGCCAGAGCGGAAGTCAATAACTTGTAATTGATGTTGTTCGCCAATAAGTCAAGTGATCCTAGGGTCTCCAAGAGATCGGGAAGGGTAAGATAACTTCGGGCAAACCACTCGTAGGCAGTGAGGGTCTCTGAAGTGATGGGCAAGAGTAAAGCGAGAACACATTGGACCAAATCGGGTGTAGACAACGAGGAACGCCCCGAAATTAAACCGATATTCTTGGTAAGGATTGCCATCGTAGCATAATATTCACACGAGAGGCGAGCCATCTGTTTCGGGATAAGATCGGCAAGGAATGCCAACAGTCGAAGAAGATACCCAATAGCAAATGTAGGAACAGTTGGAGAACTCGCCGAGCGTAAGACACGCAAGGCAAGATTGGCAAGCCGTTGTAGTAACATCGTCCATTCTCCTTCCGTGGCTAGGGTAGGTACCTCGTGTAATGTTTTCTGAAAAGCATCCGAAAAGTGTACCAAGCGCACAATGTCCCCAGAATGCCATGGTTCAACGAACTGCACCAAAAGGCGTAGCTGGGACAGGCATGCCGCGGCCGTGGCAAACGGAGCGGCAGGCTGCAAGATACCCGCTTGTTGCTGAGCGAGATCCTCAAACTCAAGTAGAGAATGTGTCCGCTGACTCTCGACGGAATCCCATTCCGCCCGCCATATCCCACGCGTTATCTTCCTGCTCCGATAGCCCCTCCACGTCCGTTGTACCGTCCGACTCGCGCCCAACCGGTCTCGCTCTTGTTGTCTCGCCAGACGCTCCTGTTGCGCGACAGCAAGAGTATTCTGGGTACCAGATCCATGAGGATTCTGCCGTCCGGAGGGATATGCGGCGAAGGGATTGTTGTTGCGGCCTGAAAGGTTGACCTGGCGAGGGCGGCGGGAGTTGCCCGTGAAAGACTGGAACATCGTGTCGTCGATTCAGCCGGGAATCAGCGATCCGCGGGAACGGCTTAATCTATCAGAAGTGAGTATTCTTGCTCCAGAGACAAAGCGAGCATCACGGACCCCATGCCGCAAGACAGTGATGGAGTGTCGAGGGAGAGGTGATGATGAGTGAGAAAGAGACTCGGAGGGCCGGGGATTCGGTTTTGTTGATGACATCGAGCTACATAGGCGCACGCACTTCCCACCTGTTAGCTCCTTATCGCCACATCCGCCAATTCCAGAGCTTTCTCAATGATGCTTTCAAATCTTTGACATCTCACGGTTTCGAGTGATCTTTTAGTGTCAATTTAATTGGCGCTATGTAGTTGGCATCCTCGCAGCGGACGACACGAGATGCCGTTGTGACGCTATCATTTCATCTTCGAACAAGGAGAGGGTATTACGACCATGGTCGCAATCCACCAAGGCGAGGACGCCATTCCCAAACATGAAACTGATCTGGAGGATGATCAGCCCTTACACTGGTTTTAACTACCTTACGCGAGAAAACATTAAGATGTGATCCTGGCGCCTAGTCTTATTATTGTGGCTGTGAGTCTCCAGTGCTTAAAAGATAGTTCAGCCGCGCATCTCGTATCCCACCTTCATTTTTCCTCCGTTGCTGACCTGGAAGGATTAGCGCTGTGGATCTACGATGTCTCGCTCATAAGCAACCTGTCTTTAACAGGCCATGAAGTGGAAGCAAAATGTCGCTTTACAATGCTGCGAAGTCAGGTACCCTCAATAACTTACAGCTCCTCCTCCGCAAGGATGCAGACGTGAATGCTCAAGGTGGAGAATACGGAACTCCTTTACAAGCTGCTACCTCAATGCACAATTACGAGGTGGTCAAGTTACTCCTCGCTCATGGTGCCGACGTTAACGCTCAAGAGGGAATTCTTGGGAGCGCACTTCAAATTGCCGCATATAATGGCGATGCCGATATTGTCAGGCTGCTTCTTGATAACAACGCCGATGTTAATTCTCAGAGCAATACCAAGTTTGGGACCCCGCTACATGCAGCAGCTTATGAGGGGAGGGAAGAAGTTGTTAGCTTATTGTTATCTCGCGAAGCCGATGTCAATATCCAAGGTGGCGTCCATGGCTCTGCTCTCCAAGCTGCGGCATATACCGATCGTCGAGCTATTGTCAAATTATTAATAGCCAATGGTGCAGACGTTAACCTTCAATCTGGCATCTTGGGAAACCCCCTGCAAGCTGCGGTCTTCGGGAAGAGTCTAGAGCTTGTCCAAGTCCTGTTGAGCGCAGGTGCTCAAGTCAATATTCGAGGTGGAGAATTTGGTACCTCTTTACAGGCAGCTGCCTACAAGGGGAGTCTCCCAATAATCACTCTACTTCTACAACACGGTTCCACTGTCAATATTGAGGGCGGGAAATTTGGGACCGCTCTTCAAGCTGCCGCCTATCAGGGAAACACACAAATCGTGAAGCTACTACTGGAACATGGGGCATTCTTGAACCTTCAAGGCGGACGATATGGTAATGCTCTCCAAGCTGCGGTTTGTCGAGGAAGTCCCGGTTTGATCAATCTTCTTGTCACCACAGGTGCGGAAGTCAATGCTCGGGGTGGTGAACACGGAAGTGCCTTACAGGCGGCAATCTACATGAAAAGAAAAGATGTTGTTGAGCTGCTTCTTGAGAAAGGCGCTAACCTCGATGCACCCGCAAATTCAAATGGATCCTCCTTAGTCCATCTCGCTATCAAAGCTCAGGATCCCAATATTCTCAAGCTCCTCCTTAGTGCTGGAGCTGAAAATTTTATGACAGAGGTAGATGCATTCGGGCAGACGCCAGTACATCTAGCAGCTATGACCGACGACATAAAGGCCCTTCACATTCTATCCGGCGCTACCATGCAGATAGATATAAATGTTGGAGATATCGACGGGTGTACGGCACTGCATCGTGCAGTTGAAAGCGGCGCATTTCACGTTGCCGAATGGCTCCTCGCTAGGGGAGCCAGAACTTCAATTGAGGACTATACCATGGCAACTCCCTTTCATCGGGCCGCGAAAATGAGGAACTTTGGAATGATGAAACTACTATTTCCACATACAACAGGTAGCTTAGTGAAGGCATCAGAGTGGAGAGCTTGTCTACCAGAAGGAGGAAGTCGAAACATAATACTGTCGAGATTTGAATCAGGGCTCCAGTCGGCTGATGTTATGAGCGCAAAGGAGCTGTTGGCCTATCTCGAGGCAAAATCATACCCTTTGGACTTTTTCAAGACCAAAATCCGAGCTGACAGTAAAGGTGAATGCATTGCAACAGTCAGCCCTGAGAAAATGATAATGTGAGTCCAGTATTCCTGGCAGTGACTACCCGCTCTGACGTATCCAGCCTCCTTGAGGATGACACCCTCCTCAAACTATCAACCTCTCCAGATGGCGTATACTGGCGGTGGTGGAGGAAAATGATGGAAAAGTCTGGAAGTGGCCTTCACAGTATCTTTGAGGGCTGGTCATGGAAGATACAAATGAGTAAAATTCCAGCTGCCGTCGCATTACGCCAGCCGCCTCCAGAAGACTGTGGGTTGCCAGTCATATTCCCTCTCATCCTAGACTAACTACTTTGGAGGCTTCCTCGAGTGTCGTGTGCTTTTGCCAGCATACAAGGTTCTTCCTCCTACTACCCGTCTTTCGCCACTTGTAGCCCAACCAAAACGCCATGCTATGATATGGATCATGGCAAAGCCGAATCAACCGTATCCGCACTCGCAGCACGTTCTCAAGTCCAAGGTGTTTTTCACCACTTTCGAGTACGCGGAGATCCCAGATTCACCCATCAAGCTTTTCTTGCCCTGTATTCACCAACTAAAAACTGAGTGGAATAGCATCTGCGACGCGGGTGAACGTCATCTGTCGCACATGGTAGGAACCCCGAATGATTACCCTTTTTCTTCGCTGACTTTCGTAGCGCACGATGACATTCCACTCAAATGGGAGGAACAACAACCTAGTTAAGATACACCTGAGCGACGCGGAAATGTGGACCAGGTTCCACGAGACACATCTAGCACAGATGAGATATCTTCGATCACTGACTGAGAGTTACGATCGTTGGCCTGTTCTTCAGGAAGGCGCCGTCTCATGGCTATCATGGAAACGCGAGAACCTACAAAGCGAGATAGAGAATGCCGAGACGAGAGTCAGGGAGCGGATCGCTCGATTGACTAAGACATCCCAAGAGCTTATACAATTGGTTAGATACTTCGCTACCGTCATCTTATCCTCGCTAACGATTGGTAGGAGTTCAACCTGACCTCAATTGCAGAAGCACAAAAGTCAACGTCTGCTAATCGCAGTCTGAAACGGCTGAGTTGGATAACAGTAAGTTGTCGCGATTATCCGAATGCCATCTCAACTAAATAAGATAGTTTATATTTCTGCCTCTCATGTTTATATCAGTACGCTTCTGTGCCTGTCTCGACGAGCCAAAGCTAACGAAGTTTCAGAGCCTGTTCGGTATGAATGTCGACATACTCGAATCCAATCCGCCGTGGTGGCTCTATATTCCGCTCGCAGGCGGCACAATCCTCCTGACGATGACGATATGGGTGATATTCAAGCGAGACTCACAGGTAAACCACCGTTCACCCAGGCACCATATAGTTTAATGACCAATTTTTGTCTTCAGCTCGAAGACAGAATTGAACGCCGCTTCGAGTCCCTATTCAGACGGCAGCCACCAGCTGATGAAGAATCGTTACCGATCGAACACGATGTAGAAGAAATAAATTTAGGGTTCGCCTTCAATAGTATCAAGAAAGCGTGATCATGATGATTGCCCCTCCCTGACGAAAACCAAGGGTGTGCTGAAAGACTTCGGTATGCACTTCTACCTCACGAGGCCATTGATAGCATTTGTGCTCTCGCTCTGGATGGAATTTGGGGTACAGCGGCACTTGGGGATTCACGAAAACCCTCTTTCCACAGCCTTAAGCCAAAAACCTGCGGATGAAGAAACCGAATACTGTCTAAGCTATCGTCAGGCTTGCTCTCTGCACTTCGGACTCGGATGTTGTTTTCCCAAGGTAAAACGGGTAGTCAACGCTGATCCTGAGAAGAGCCCACGGTGTCTGCCTGCGTCAAATCTGTGAGTTGGTCAGCACCAATGCAGAGCCGGGTTTGAGTTTCGCTTAACGTCTCTTACCCCGAGCCATCCATCCGTAACTTGATCTTTGGCTGCGGTCACTCTTCTCCTTAGATCCTGCATCATCTGTTCCCATTTTGTCTCTGGTTCTTGAAGTAGAGTCGGAAGAATCTGCTCATCAAACCCCGTCGAATTCCAACTCTCTGTACCTATCACCAAATGGCGAAAGCTACCTTAACCACCGAACTTCCCTCCTCGTCAACCCCCACCGTGTCCCGCCAACCGCCCGATAACCAGGTCTGAAAGGGCCCCACGATAATTCCATGTCTCATCCTCACAACCTCCAAGGGCGAAATTCATTGCGCCACCCCCAAGGAATGCTACAGGCACTACAAGCAGAACCGCATGGCCCTATTCGGAAAAATCCATCGAACCCAGAGAAGGTACCGAGAGCGAATCAGAGAACTCGAGGCCAAACTCGCCAGCCAACGTTTTCAGATCAACCACATCCTCCATTTCATCTCAGAGATAGGTCAGGTGTTCGAGCCAACAGGTCGTCTGGTGGTAAAAACCGTGGTGAGATTACGTGAGGGGCAGAATGGAAATGATCTCAAGGATGAGGAGAAGCGAAGAGGTAGACGTAATAGACGCCTGGCTCAGCTGAGGGCGGCAGGAGCAGAAGTAAGGGCAGTGATTAGTGATGGTGCTAGAGCTGGAGGCTCGAATGTCTGAGACTAGCGTATATGGAGAACAGACGCCGCGACGTCATTGGACCTTGCACCTCTACGATTTCGAGATGGTGCCACTGTTCCTGGCGGCGCCTGTCAAGTGGACCCCGTTGATGAGAGAATAGATGATCCTTCGTGGAGCTTAGCTGGTCGGTTGAAGGGTTCAGCTGTCTGGGTCTTTAAATGAGCTTTGCGAGGCCCAGTTCGCGAGAAAGCAAGAGTGGATTTCCCTTGAAAGTTTATGTATGTACTTCCCAAGCCAATAAAGCTAGCGGCCGTTACTGTAAGGCGACCCTGAAACGTTCGCAATGCATGAGACCCCTCTATTTCCTTCTTGACCGTGCCATATTTGTGCTATCAAAGCGACACTGTTAAATTCCCATGACCAGTATCTGCAACCCGAAAAATCCTGCTTACAATCTCCAGCGGTATCCCTTACAAATCGATCCCTAATGCGCGTGTCAGAGTCACCCCAGCTTTCAAGCCTCAGCTTCTCAGCTCTTCCCCGCTAGTCCCCTCTTAGCCACCCCACCAACAGCCTGATTAACCAGTAACTGCTCATTTTGGACGCCCGCCAAGACCCTTCACGACTCAGCCTTGCACGCCGGGCCGCTGCATCGGGAAGAAATTCAGGCCAAGACTGCACGCTAAACCAGTTCTGGTCCGATAGAGCGCTAATTCACGTCACTAGTTCACGTTGGGACCCTTGGACCCAGGATACGACGAAGATTTTATTATTTTATTTATGGTGCTGACGATGATGAGAAATTGCTCTATGTGCCGCCCGGCGGCGATATGCTTTCCTTTAGCGTGTGAGCCCTGCCAGGGTCCGGTATATAAAGGGCGAGAATCCCCTGCCCCTCAAGGGACTAGATCTTTGATATTCTATCATACATAATCTTATTTTACGAAATCCCACTGGCTTGTGTATCTTGTTTCTTTCATTCTATATACGCTGTATATGTACAAGCCCTTTGTTTATCCTTGATCATGTCTCGACCTCCCAGTTACAGCTACTACCAGCCCGGTCCTCCAGGTCCTCCAGGTCCCCCACCTCCCTCAGGCGGCCTTTACCCGTCGAACGGATACAACTACGGCTACCCACCGGGGCCTCCGGGGCATCCTCCAGGTCCAGGATACGCCTACCCGAGCCCACCTCCACCGAATCCCTACAGCACGTATAACACGTACCCTTACCCCCCGCCACCACAGAACAACGGCCACGGTCACGGGCCCTCACCAATCCCCTCGCCAGGTCACTCACCGGGCCCCGGCTACCGACCTCACTCCCACAACCCCAACCCGCAGCCTATGATGATGATGATGAACCCGAGCAACGGACCTCAAACGCTCCTCCTCCGGCAATCACCACAGACACACAAGATAATCTTCATCCACCCGGCGGGCCAACCGACGACCGCACCCCCACTCTACAGCCTAACCAGCTCGCCCAAATCCAGCAAGGCGGACTACGTGCTCGCGCGGGGCTCGGACCCGAACAACGCGCAGGCGCTTGTAGGCGAGGTAAAATCGCACACGTTCAGCTCGAAATACGACCTCATCGTGCGCGGGACGCAGTGCCTGCTCAAGGAGTCGACGCTCGGCGACAAGTACACGATTACGATCCCCGGGCTGGGCACGTACAAGTGGGGCACGGATCCCAACGGGATGAGCAGTAAGATGTGGCTGAAGGATGAGAACAAGAATGTGCTTGCGACGTATGGCAAGAGTCGCGAGCCGAGCAGTGTGAGCACGTGGAAGAAGTTTGTCGGTGGGAAGGATCGTGAGTTGGTGATTCAGAGGCCGGTTGGGGGGGAGTTCTTCGTCGAGGTGCTCTTGGTTAGTATTTATGCGGTTAAGATGGCGCAGGAGGGGGCGATCGAGACTGCGTCAGAGGTTGTGGGCGCTGTTGCTGGGGCCTAATTCTCTTTTCATTTTTTTTTATGCCCATTTGTTTCGCTTTGAGGGTTTTGCTGGTTGCTTCTTAGCGTGTGTCCTTCTTGCTGAGTTGTATCTATAGAAAATTGAGTCGATTTCCTGGATGAAGAAAGCATCCTTCTATGGCACGTTTGTCAATCAGAATTACCTATGTCAACAAAACTCTGCCTGACACAAATAATCAGACCTGGCCATTGAAGAAAGAAACATGGTGAAAACGAGACAAAGCATCTGCGATTCTATCCCGATTAGGAAGAAACTAAATTAATTAAGGTCTAAGATCTGTGGTCCAAGAAGCAACCATTGCTATCCGTGATTCAAAACGTTTGAGTACGGCAGGTACGTGCAGAGTCCTGGAGTTTCCCCCAGAGTGGCTCCAGGCAATCTCTGTGTTATTCAAAGGTTGGCAGCGATCTCTTGTGAATCCATGCGTTGTTGACTTTTTGCTCAGTGTGTTGTGTGAAACACCGCCAGTTCAAGACGGTAGGAAGAACTTTACACTGAAGAGAATAACAAAACTTCCTCCTATCGTCCATGAACTTTACCACTAAGCCTAACTCTATCCTACAGAGACCCCAACTGAACGTCATCACTATTTCGCCAGTACCTCTTCCCTCCACCACCCTCACCACAACCACTCCCCCGGTTGTTTCAACTCGCCCAGTCGTCCCGCAAACCAATAACTCAATATGAAGATTATCAGAAACACGCGCATCGATCCCCAAGAGGGTTTGACCTTAGGTCAGACTTGGCCTCCTGCCAGATCTCATGACACTCTCGACTTGAGATTCTCCAACGATGTAATGCTCATGATCAAAACGTCCAAAGACACGCTGTGGGTCGATCGTGAAGCCTTCCTTCATTTTTACATTTTTAGCGCACAGATCCGCGGTCTCTCTTAGACGCTCTTTACGGAGTCCAGGCAGGACTGCTTCCTCGAATTCCGCAAGGAGAAGGTCATAAGTCCGACAAAAAAGACGCTTTCAGACCATCGAAGCTGATGTTAAAGAGAAGACCGCCAATGGAGGATATTAAAGCATTGAAATACAGACGGGGATAAAAGTCAAATCACCTTCTGCTCCGGCAACAGCCATATTCTCCGGCAAAGACAACCCTTCATTCGCGAACTGTGTTTATCTAATGCAGTGGAAACTACGAGCAGACGGTCACCTCTTTGAAACGCCTGAGAGTCGTCTCTCATGTGTCGTCGATCATTTAACGGGCAAGCCGCAATACCTTCTAGTTGCCCGAATGCGCAGTTCGATAGCCCCTCCAATTACCGATGTCAACGACGCACTCGGATACCTCTAATTGCTCTACGGGGTGCCGCATATCAAGGCGCTCAACGAATTCAGTAAATTGAGATTATGCTTGTTGTACTTTGGGGGTAGATTCTAGGAGTTTCTGCTAAAGTTCATACCACTCGCTGTGGAAAGTGGTAATCCTGAGAAGACGTGGGTGTGCCGTCTTTTTGACAAACTGCCACCGGAGATCCAAAAGTTTGTGGCAGATAAGCAAAGTTGGCCGGAGGGGGATTTCAAGAAGTTTATTGAGGACTGCGTCGAATGTGTACCTCCGGGGACTACGTTTGCTTAAATCCTGCACAAGCTGACGTCTCGCGTGAAACCTACAGTGTGAAAGAAACCGACTACGCGCCATGGACACCAGACAGCTAGCACTCTAACCCGATTACGCATATGCCGGAATGAACCAGCCAAGAACCTTCCTTTCTCAGCATTATTGCCACATGATAATAAGTGCGTATTATTTAGTTGTTCTCACAAAATTCCTCCTAGCCTCCAGATCGTTGTGGACCGCGTATTAAAGTGAAAATATCCAACGCCAAGTATTAAAGCCTGAAGGGAGTATCTATAGCAACTAACCCTATATCTAGTTCCAAGCCTTTCTTTCAAACATTCTCTCTGCCATAAAGTCGTCGTCTTGCGCCTAATAAACGATCAACCCCCTCCCAATGCCTATTCAAGATCCTCACTCCAACGACAAGAGCTTCTTTCCCCCAGCAATCTTGACAACGAAAAGCGTAAACAGGCCCCCAAAAAGCGAAGCCACCCCGGCAAAGATCGAAATCGCCTTGAACGCCATCGCCGTGTCCACAAGAGCCCCTGAAATCGGCGGCCCAATTAGCGGCGCAATCGATATAACCGCCATCCCCATCCCCATGTACGTCCCGATGTTCTTCGGATCGCTCGCAGAGGACGCAAAAGTTACAGTGCCACCGGAGATAATTGCCCCCGAAAAGAATCCAAAGAGTGCCGTAAAGACGATTACGCCGCCGCTGCCCTCGACGCGCTGCCAGCAGAGAGTCAGGATCCCCGTTGTAATGCCTGCGCCGGCGAAGGTGTTTAAGCGCCCGAACTTGTCGGATATGATTGCAGGGAGAATTCGGCCCGGAAATGAGGCGGCGTTGAGGATTCCGCTGAGGTAGAAGGCCATTGTTGGTGTCATCCCCTGGGAGAGGCCGTAGGAGGGGATGTAGAAGAGGGGAGGGAACATGCCCAGGAACATGAAGAAGGCTCCGATGACCAGGGCAGCATAGCCTGGTTCCTTGAACGCACGGGGGAGGAGGAAATTCGTTTTTCTCGGTGGGAGGCGGGCTCGAACGGGGGGACATGACACCAACAAGATCGCCAGGACGAGAAACGCCACGATCCTCACCGACCATCCGAACCCGAGATCCGTTGTGGTGAGCATGCGGTTCAGCGCAATGGGGAAAATCACACCCCCCAGTGAAGACCCTGCCACGGCGAGGCCCATCGCCGCTCCGCGCTTCTTGAGGAAGTACTGAGGTGTCGCAGCCATTGTGGGTGCCATGGCGAGGCCCGAGGATATACCGCTGAGGACGCCCTGACAGAGCATGAACTGGTAGTACTCCTTGCAGATGCTGGTCATGAAGATGGTGAAGACATAAATCACTGCGGGCGGGTAGATGACTTTTGCGCCGTAACGGTCGAACAGAGGGCCGCCGACGAGGGAGGCCGCGAACAGGAAAAAGGTCTGCAGCGAGCCGATCCAGGAGATTGCGGATTGGTTTTGGTCGTGGAGTTGGTGTTCTTGGTAGTATGCTTGGTAGACACTGCGACTATCAGCCTGATTCTGACAAGGAAAATACATACAGCATGGTTAAAATTAGTTTACACCTACCCCCAGGAATTGATGTAGCCCAGGGTGCAGAACATGACCCCGGAATTGCCCAAGGCTACACCCCAAGCTCTCGACCCACCGTCGGGAAAGGCAGCCAGGTCATGTTGCTTGTGCTCAGCCTTAGGCTCATGTCTTTGCTCTGACAAGGGCTCTTCAAGCTGTTTCTCTGACAGGACCTCGGTGTGCTGCGAAAGGGTCTGAGGCGAATCCATCGTGGGTGAACGGCAAGAAGGTATGCTCGGACGTGGTGAGAATTAGCATCTCTTGCAGAAGGCGCAACCATCTTTATATCTCTGCAGTGATCGTGTTTGACCTCGTTGCTGGCTAATGGAAAGGCTGCGGGTTATCGCCGCATACCCCGAGACCCAGCGCGGTGATTTCCCGATCGGGGATTCCCCTCGCGAACACGAGCGGCTGCAAGCACCCTTCCTTTTAACCAGTCCTCATCCACCACGGTCGTTGTTTCCATCCATAAATCCCTCGAGCTCCTGCCCATATCCTCTCAGGACTTTTCCTCTTGCAGAATTCGGCGTCCGATCGAGGCCGAGCTTGCGTGCTCTTCGCGTCGAATCCCTGGGACTTTCCCTCCACCAAGACTTCCAGGTGGCCCCTAATCCCCGTAGCTTCGGACGCAACTACTAGTATTAATCTGGATGGCAGTTATACGAGTTGCGTGGTTTCGTATATTTGCTCGGACCCGTATTCAGCATAACGTTATATTACCCACTTATTCGACCTGATTGACCTGCCTTGTTCCCCGCTGGCGCGACTCCCGCTTCGAATAATTCAAAAATAAGTCCCTCAGCGAGGAGAGGACTTGAATGGGATTTAATTTGTGACAGCTCATCCGCCGAAATGTCGTCTCGGAACCGAAGACGTCCTCCCCTCGCTTGTGAGCATTGTCGCCGGCGTAAGATCGGGTGAGCCTGCCGTGTCTTACGCAATCCGCAAGGCTGACCTCCCCAGCTGTGATCGGAAATCGCCCTGCTCGAGTTGTGTGCGCTCGCGACGCTCTTCGTGCACCTATGTCCCCGTCAACTACAATAGGGCCGTCGTTCGCTATATCCAAACCATTGATTTTAACTCATCCAACACAGCGACCAGCTCCTCGAGCAGCGATGTTTCATCTCAGCCAACTCACGAGCCGGATCCCTCAGTTCAAGCACTGACTAGCCGTGTACGGCAGCTTGAGCATGTTTTGGAAGAGTTCCTGGGGTTGCCAGAATGTTCGGTCACACCCCAAGATCCTACCCTCCATGGGCGATTCCTCAAAAACCGCTTCTTTGGATTCAGCCATCGGTCTAATATTTGCGAGTCAAAGGTACTATTGCTATACTTAAACCCTAGGGCCGAGCTCACCAGTTGCAGTTCCGCGATCTGCTTGTTCTCCTATATCAATTCAATGCAAACGAAGGGTCTGAGATTCGGGTTCTGCATGAGAAATGTTCCCGGTTAGCACGGACTATCAAGATGCAGAATACTCCGATCCCAGGTGCTCTGCCAAATATCCGTGACCTAGTCCCTGAGAGACCCGTCGCAGATATACTAGTGGCAGCATATTTGCGTACGTTCGAGTCTGTCTACCGGGTAATCCACCGATCTTCTTTCCTGCGCCGATATGATCAGTTCTGGAAATGCCCATTGGCGAGTCAAGGGTTCATCGTCAAATTACTGTTGATGCTAGCAATCGGCAGCGTCTTTGAGCCCGGTCATGTTTCCCGCCCAGATGTTGCACAGTGGCTTTATGTTGCTCAGCAATGGCTGGACTCCCCGGCTGATCAACCGAGGCTAGATCTCGATGCAATCCAAGTACAATGCCTTCTCCTCATTGCTCGTCAGGCAAAGGCGATTGGTGGCGAGGTCCCATGGGTTCCCACCGGAAACTTACTCAACTCTGCAATGCATATGGGCCTGCATCTTGACCCGAAGCACCTCGTTCAGCCCTCGCCTTTTCAAGCTGAGATGCGTCGCCGCTTGTGGGCCACTATACTCGAGCTCGTTATACAGACTAGCATGGACTCCGGTGCAGTTCCACAAATTTCTCCTGATGACTACGATTGCGGTCCTTCCAGGAATCTCGACGACGATCAATTAGAGCGGAATGCTTTACCTCTAAGTGATGGGCAAGGGTACACAGATACCTCTGTCCAAGTCGCCTTGCTCCGCTCTCTCCCGCTTCGCCTCCAGATTGCCCGCGTAGTCAACAACTTTCGCGGTGGGCCCAGTTACGAAGAGACTCTGCGCCTTAGCATAGAACTTTCTGATCTTTATCGAGAATCAGCCGCCGTAATGTACCCTCAGATCAACTCTCGCCGTCAACCAACAACCTTCCAACACAGGCTGTACGACCTTATGACCCAACGCTTTATTTTAGTTCTCCATGACCCTTTCTCCATGCAATCCAAGACCGACCTAACCTACACTCCCTCCCGAAAGTTCACCTTAAAAACCGCGCTTCACATTCTCTCCGTTCCCCCAAGTCCTCCTACTGAGCCAACCGACTACACCTCACTCTGCCTCTCGGGCACCTCCGGCTTCCGTGATATTCCGATGCAAGCCGCAGCCGTGCTCTGCGATGATCTCCTCACACAAATTGCCAGAGACCAAACTGCCAAATCAGCATCAACCCCCGCCCCAGTGAAAAGATACGATGACCTTCTCCGCCCCATCGAAGCGTTTCTCACATCAAACCTCGCCCGTCTGCAGATCGGAGAGACAAATGTCAAGCCGTACGTTATCTTCCAGTGTATTCTCGCAAAGGCGAATGCCCTACAGGCTGGAAGGAATGTCAACGATGCTATCCATGAGGCGCTCCGTGATAGTCTAGTTGCTAGTGCGAGTGTTCTAGAGGCTATTGCCGGGGAATCAGGCCAGGTGGAGGGACGAAGTAGTGCCCAAGAAGCGTCTACGAATACAAACCGAGTGGCTGATGAGTGGCTTCTGGGGGATGAGTTTGCGGTGGGTTTCTTTTTCTTGGAATTGTATGAAGCTATGACTGGTGCTAACGGGTGACAGGGCGATTTCGATTCGTGGCTTGTGGGGTATAGTTGAGCAATATACTTAGAGATCTAACCTCAGGATACCTCAGGCTATAGTAGGAAACTGTGCAAGAGTGGCCTTACGGTGAATCAATACATAGGTACCATTCTTCACAACTCCAAAGGTGGAGGAGCGGTACTCCGTACACTTATAGTGTTCTGCCCCATAATAGGATTCATGGACATAGTATTGTTCAAAGATGGGGCTACTACACTATGTAGACAGTCTCAGCCCAGAAAAACAGCTCTTGTCTCAGGTTCGAAATCATTACACATTTGAACTGGAGCATATGCATAGCAGGGCATTCCTCGAGAATAGCCCCCTTGAAATGTAAAATACCCAGTCTCCAAAGGGAAGAAAATCTATAGATAATCAAACCAACCCCTAAAATAACAGGTCACTAAATAATAAGAAGAAGAAAACAGGTACAACCACCAAAGCTGAGGAGATGAAAGAAAACTGTTGATATATTGGCTTGGCTTATCCTTGCTAATGTTTTCCACTTCTTTCACCCAATGGGGCTGTGGCGCAATTGGTAGCGCGTGGTACGTTCCACCCAAATGATCACCAATTGTTAAAGACCTTGGTTGCTAATTCC
This sequence comes from Penicillium sp. S1316, assembly GCA_023627405.1. Lineage (NCBI taxonomy): Eukaryota > Fungi > Ascomycota > Eurotiomycetes > Eurotiales > Aspergillaceae > Penicillium > Penicillium sp. S1316. The sequence goes on from JAMAHF010000025.1 coordinate 380,535, forward strand.
TGAACAGCGACTCCAGATCGCAAGGTTGCCCGATCGAGACGGACCAGCCTCATCATCTTTTTTTCGGAGATTGATTTTTTTTTTTTTTTTTTTATCTTTTTCTTTTAAAAGGTTAAAGAGAAGCAGAACTATCTCCTTTTTTTTATTCTTCTCGACATGTAGCCCCGAGACTAGCTTGCCTGTTTCAAGCAACTGCTAAAGGTGAAAACTTATGCTGTAGGATCACAGACGGGGATATCTATGTCTCAGTCTGTCGCCCCTACGTTTCTACAGCACTCACGTGGTTATTCACGCGATAAGCAGCTGAGCAGCAAGGTAGAATCAATAATGCGCAAAATATTGATATAAGTGATATTGGTATCGGGTGAGTACGATGAGAATTTGCAGCTTGATTGTGTGGAATCATTGGCGTTTGACCCTCTCTCTCTCTCTCTCTCTCTCAAGCTCCAAGTTCTAAAAAGCAATGTAATCTCCTCTTGGGAGCTGATACATTAGAGTAAGCTCTAGTTCCACGTATCACTTCACAACCGTGCAGTTACTTTGGTTGCGAAAGAGTTAGGTACCAGTCACAGTGGAGGCTGATGAGCATACACTTACTCGCAGGGAGGATGGCCACACACAATGCAGACGGGATTGAACGCGAATATCTTCGGTCCATCGCCGCATTGGCACTTTCGAGTGTGAAATTAGCCTTGGGATAGTCCTTTGGGGAGGTTCAAACTAACACACATATACATCTCGACAGGCTTGGTGCGCATGTTGTTTGTTGGAGGTGAGAGCTGTTCCTGCTGATGGACTAAGGAGTCGATTCAAGTCTGCCTCTCTTCATCTATTTATCCAGCATTTTCCTGCGAAACTAAGCTTACACAGCATTGATAACGTGTCTGGGATCAATTGGTGGATGGGACAAGGCTGCACCGCAGGCAACCCCAACCAGGTGCACCGACACCCAGGCGATTTTATTTAAAAAAGTCTCTAACCCATTTCCCCCCCTTCATCAGCTCTCTGCATGCAATTACCGATATCTATTCAGCATGGAAGCCATTTCAGGCACTGCTTCTGTATTGCAGCTCCTCGCGGCAGCTATCACGGTAACCGAGACAACATTAAGCCTGCTTCGAGCTATCAGCGACGCACCAAGAGAACTTCAAGAAATCGCAATTAAAGTGTCCATCATTCAGTCTCAACTCCAGCAGCTAGACATTATCAAGACAAGCGTCGGTCGCTCCGAGGACAGGACGCTCTCTCCAGAGTTCAGAAATACCATCGCATTATCACTCGAACAGACACGGCTTGCGAATGTCGAGTTGCAGGACGCTATACGGCCCCTTCAAACAAAAAATAATTTCGCTTCGCGGGTCCACTGGGCGCTTCTTGATCGTAGCAAGGTCGCCGTGCTTTCTCAAAGGCTCCTAATCGCAGAGCAGAGTTTAAGTCTAAGTCTTCGAATCCTTGAGATGTACTCGGTCGCTTGAGATAGTTGCGAGGAGCTGGTACTGACCTCTTCAAGACAGATCAGCCTGAACCTAAAGACTGCGGTCCTTGCAATCCATCAAGATGTCGACGAGCTACTCACCGATGCCCACAAGGCCGCAGAAAGCCGGAGGGTGGCTGCACTGGCGAAGACAAACCACCCGTTTAATGTGCAGTCAACACATTATTACTTTCATCCGTCTTTCTGGCGGGGACGAGCCGAGTGTAGTTCTTATACAGTGGCGAGTAGGCCGCGCTCCACCTGCACGATAGACATACCTCTACTTCTGCCTTGTGTTGATTCACGCGTGCTTCGGGTCAGGTTTGGTTTGCAACATCTGTCAACTGTTAGATGGGGCTTCCAACTGGAGAGAATATCGCTATCCGTCAAGCGGCTGGTGCGAGACGACTCTGACATAATACGATCCTGTAGGAATGGGGACTTCGTGGCAGTCCAAAAACTGCTCCAGGACGGCAAGGCCAGCGCCAACGATGTGACTCTCCTTGGCCTCACCCCATTGATGGTAAATTGAACCCCTAAGCATCATACGTTCGATGTTGACGGTTGGAAGTGTGCTATTGAAAGCGGACGACTCGGCCTCGTCCAATTTCTCGTCGCCGCAGGAGCCGATGTCAACGCACAAATGGACCAATGCAACACGTACGTCCCGAACTCATGCCGTGAGTTGATTCACATTCGTTGGGTCTGACTTGAAATCCAGAAATACTCTCCAGTTAGCAGCGCAACACTGCCAGCTCGACATATTCCGGTACCTCCTGCGCGAGAACGTCGACACGCAACATGTTGACGACACTGGCTGGACAGTCCCATTCCATCTCTGGCCACGCCCCTCGACAAACAAGACAGACCGATCGGACTTTCTCAAGCTCCTTCATCATGAGGGTGGCTGCAACATTTCTCTCGCTTCTGGTAACAACACTGCCCTCCACCGGGCCGCACATTTCGGTACACCATCAGACATATCAACACTAGTGCGATATGGCGCCGACTCGAGCCTCCGCGTAGGGATCCTCAACTGGGCACCTATCCACAATGCAACAATAGGCGACAACACGGAAGTCGTTGCAGAATTGGTGAAACCAAGATACCGCGCAGGTATCAATACGCAGGATGCGCGGGGCTGGTCGCCTCTTCACGTTGCCGCCTACGCTGGCAAATATTCCATGCTTTGCACGCTTTTGAGACTCGGGGCAGATATGAACTTGAGGTCATGGCAGGTGGGTTCGGATATTCCTTTGCGAGTGACGACGAAGGAAGTCACCGCGGCAGAATTGGCGAGGTTGAGGGGGGAGAAGCAGCATGCAATCTTCTTGCAGGCGGTACAGGCGGTAAAAGGGTCAAATCCTCCAGATGGGGAAGAGACGTTCTGGGATGCGGTTGAGACTATCTGATGGTATATATTCGCAGTGGGACTTAAGTGTAGGTTTGGTGTGCTCAAGAATATATATAACCGCGGGACACACGCCTTCTAGTCGGCTTCGTAATTCTGGTGTCAGCGAGCTGTTACGGGGCCTGAAGAACTTTCCAACGTATTGAAAAATATACAACGCATCTAAGGAGCGAGACATTGAACGAGTGTTGTGACGGACAAATTTGCTTCCAGCGATGTGTCAATCAAGGGTTCTGAGAATATAACTGTCAATGTGAGGTCCAATTTTCAACCTTTGGGGCTGTGGCGCAATTGGTAGCGCGTGGTACGTTCCACCCAAATGATCACCAATTGTTGAAAACCTTGGTTGCTAATTCCTGAACAGCGACTCCAGATCGCAAGGTTGCCCGATCGAGACGGACCAGCCTCAACCTTCTTTTTTTTGTTCTTTCCCCCCCTCGCTTCATCTCGCGAGACCAACCTTATCTTTTATCACCAGCATCCATTGCCCCGCTTCACAGCGCAATTTCCGGCACTGTGGCATTAACTTGGGGGCTGTGGCGCAATTGGTAGCGCGTGGTATGTTCCACTTGAATACACACCAAAACCTCGAATATTCAGACTAACAAATTCCCTACAGCGACTCCAGATCGCAAGGTTGCCCGATCGAGACGGACCAGCCTCAAGGCAATTTTTTTTTTTTTGGGTTTTGCTGTCGTCCTACGATAGCCCTAATCGATTAGGTTCTGCTTTCAATGGTCAAGCGTTGCTTGACTCGCAGATTCGATGCAGTGGGCTAGCTGATTTTTAACGCTTTTTCGCCAACAGACAAACTCTTGTAGGGCTGAATACATCAGGCCTCCGATTGCCTGTGGAGCCATACGGAGCACACTGCAGAAATCCCCCACCTCAGACGATGCTTCGAGGGCACACTCGCAAATTGAGCGTGGACCGTGCCAAGTCGGATAATTGCAAACCATGCATCGTTGCTATCCTGCGGCATTGCGCCGTTGGCTGCGTTCGGCGAGCCCAAAGTGTCGGCTACATGATGAGAAATCCGTAACTGTTGTCCCAGGAGGCAAATGCCAGATCAGCTCGCGGCTAGGAGATTACCAAGTCGGCAGAGGGACTATCTGGGGTCCGTCGATCGCGATATTGTAAGATACTCAAGACACCCATTCCTGTCGTGGGAGACTTGGAAAGTCAACACTCGCATGCGTGGGTTGGTGATACTGTGAGAAGTGAACTTGGCTTGGTTACTGCGTGAGCCTCTGTGAATACGGATGAGGCGTTGTGGACCGGGCTGTATTGAGGTCTATAATAATGTCATGGGAAAGAGCTGAGAGCGACAGACTGTCGAGGACCTTAAGTTGAGGGTGCCCAAAATCTAATACCAGTTTTCGTCAGCTTCAAGACGCGAAGTCTGAGATCCGCGGAAAGGTTGAGCTGATAGCAGTTCATGCTACTCTCACTATTCTCTCCGCTTATGCATATGCCATACATAGAAACCGCCCGTTAAAGAAGATAACTGACGATCGCGGTGGCGAGTTTTGTAAGAACAATAATGCTAACCGAGGGATGATCGGCCTCAGCCCTGGAGGTCTAACATAAGGCCCCCCGCTTCGTTATTTGAGCTGAGCTGGACGCTGCAATAATACGGAGTAAGCCATTCCGAGACTTCAAGCGGTCGCGTTTCCTACATGTCGGGCATCCCCGCAATTCGCCTGTGTTGGCTGACGCAATGGATAAACCCGGAGTCGGGATGTCTTAAATAAAAACAAAAAGGTCACAGCGGATACCAAAAGTTGGAATTCAGAATTTCTGCAAGGTGAGTTCAGTGGCTTGGGGAAACAACGTTTTTCGGTTCCTGGCTTGCGACAACGTGGTTGAGTGACATCTTGGGCCAATGCGTTCGTCCGCGGCGCCGCGGGGGAGCGAATCGCATCTGGAAGTTGGCCCGAAAGCAAGCGCCTCCCCGAGACTAGTAGTAGCCCCTGATTGTTACAGACAGCTTAGTCAATTTACTGCGGCTGATTACTCTGTTGATGACCCAGAGCAATTATCTAATTCCGAAACGCTCAATGCGAGTAAAAAGGAGTCAGCCTTGTAAGGCCTCTTGACGAAGGGTCACGCTGGAGGGGGCAGTGCTTATCGCTCCACAGACGGGATGACCTGGCAGTGAATTGTCTGCCAACCAAAAGATGTTCCAATGAGCCCCTGAGGATGGCCAGAAGCGCTCCCAATGCCCGCTAGCTCACACCTTGGCTGATGACGATCGTTGAAAAAGGGACCAACAGGTGACACAGACCAGGTGATGAACCGGCTATCTTGGACGAAAGACGCCGCTGGGTGTGAGACATCTTTCATCATCCACAAATGGGGGCCAAAAAGGAGGCCAAGGCAGAGGTGGAGATTCTGCATTCGTTGGCGACTGTCGGTGGAAATGAGGGTCCTGGGGGACGGGATCGCCGATTCTCAGATCCAGTGGGCTTTAATTCTTTCTTCAGCTGTGGAAGATCAGTTACCGATCAAAATCGACGAACCTGATAAGTTGCTGACTCGAGATGTACATTATTCACACTGTTTCGGTGGGTCGGTTTCAGTGTCTGAGGAATAGGAACAGGGATAGAAGAATGTTGGGCACAATCCATCTGATTGATCGAATTTCCCCCGACCATCAGCGTGGCTTGGAGGGGGACATTCTTGCAAGTCGTAGGCGCAGGATTACCGCTAAGACGTGAATGATGCAACGGGCCAAGCTCCTTCCCGCGAGTCAAGGAATAAGAATCTTATATTTAAATACCAAGTGCGCCGCGCCGTTTGTTCCTGTTCCTGATCCCGGTGTGGGCTCCACGGTCATCACCTTAAAACCGCGACTTTCCTCGTCTCATGGATTTCAAACCATTCTAACACTTGGAAGTCGATCAAAACAGTATGCCCGGAGTACCATCAAGTCGTGGCTGCGATGCCTGTCGCAGACAGAAGAAAAAGGTGCGACACACGCAGCAGCCTTCTTTGGAAGAACACTTGCTAAGCTCGAATAGTGTGACCAGATTAAGCCCGCGTGCTCGAGATGCACACGTCTCCAGATCCCTTGCGTAGGTTCTGGCCAAAGACGATTCAAGTTCAAGGAGGGCTACTCGGGCAAACAGCAGGGCACTATTATCGTATCTCCCGCCATAGTGCGGTTTCCTAGTAATGATACGGTGGACATCACCAGGGACTTTATAGAAGTGCTGCAGGTGACTGACATTCGGTACGATGTGACGTGGTACGGCCCATTTCTCGAGACCATGCCCTGCCGTATTGGCTCCAGCGGTGCCCTTGATGCCGCAATTGCTGCTGTGACAGGTGCTGTTAAGGCACTACGTACGCGACAGGGGATGCCCGATGCCATGGGGAAATATGTGAAAGGGTGGAAGGCCCTGAGGACTTGTCTTAGCGATCCGGAGCAGACGAAATCAATACACACTGTAGTAGCCATCTACCTGATGATGATTTGTCAGGTCAGCTCTTTGACAGCTAGAGATCTGTGGCATTCAACTTACAATAGCAGAGCTGGGTGGGAAGCCCCGATGACCATTTCGCAAACCACGGAGAGATTCTCGCCCAGATCCTCGACGCAGCCGTCTTGCAAGCGGGGCGAGGGGAGTTCGAAGACAACATGATCGTGACTCTGAGTTCACCCGTGGTAAGTACTTCGCCGACAGATCTAGAGCTGCGACATGTTAAGTTCCCGCAGGTACTGCAGAGTATCGTCGACCCGAGTCTCACTCTAGGTTCCTGGTTCTGGACATTAGCCAAGTCATACACGCCGAAAAGGCCGTTCATGGAAAACCAACATGGTCGCCTCCCGAGTCTCCAGATCTATATCATGGCTCAGATCACGCAATGGATCCGCGAACCCGCGCTAAACCTCGTCAACATAGCTACCGCGTACAACCAGTTGATCCGTGATTGTGCGACAATGCGCTCCCTACTTGATCAGATTGAGGCTCATGCGCCGGCGCCAACAGGACGACTGCACACACGACCGCAAGTCGCTTATTCCGTCCTCGTATGTCTAGCTCTCAGTATAAACATCATTTTGCGCATGTTCGACCCGAGCGATACCCTAGCGGAGGAGTCGGCGGATCTCTGCGGCGAAGCTATCCGGCTGTCGCAGCTTGCTGAACGACACCGGCCGTTCGGAGTGAGTTTTATGCCGGTCTCCCTCGCAATGGCGTGGGCTGCATCGGACAACTTTGCTGTGAGGGCCCAGATCCGCGACATCCTGGTTGGGTACGAAGCCGACTTTCCAGCGATGAACTGGGTCGAGACGTGTTACTGGCTGCAGAGCAAGTATGATGATATGCGTCGGAAGCATGTGGACGCGCTGTTCTCATCGTCTTTCTCTAATGAAACACTTCAGGATGCGTTGATTTGAGATGAGCCCGGTTGGGATAAAAGTCTCAGGGAGGAACACATTTCGAGGGAATTGTTGAGTTTGGAAGGCACGGAGTTCGGGATCATGTGCTCTTTAGCGAGTTGCTCTTCATTTCGCTCACCTTCCCTGATACACTTCAAGTTTGACATTGACTATAATTATAAATAGGGATATTTGGAACTAATACAAGGAGGTAATGCGTACAAAGGAGATAATTATTGACTCAGAAATTGTCTTAGCCTCCCTCAAAATTCTCCGCGACCTCTTCCAGGAAGTCAGGAATTTTGTATCGCAGTCGATGTTCAGCCTCTACAACAATCCAGCACGTGAAAGCAATCGCATCATCCACAAGGTTCCCCGAATGCGTTCCAGCCGGGTTCAAGTCTTCCTCGTCCTTGATATCGCTTGGCTTAGTATTGGCTGCGTCAACATGTGCCATGAGGCTCGTGAGCTGGTCGTATTCTGTGCGTATGGGGTGCTTCCCGGTTGCACCAGCTCGATCATAGAGTTTCAGGTTACCGAGAAGTGTTTTGGATTTGTTCGGAGGGACGCCGGTTTTAATTGACCTCGAACATCCTAGGAGGCCCTTTTCGAATGTGGCGATGACTGCATGATCCGATACCCGGATAAGCTATATACCTCCGGAGTCAGCCACTGGAGTCACGAACAGAGATTGGAAGCCATCTCACCTTCATACTGTGTGACCAGCCCTTAACACCTTTCATAAAGCCTGTTGAGAACATCCTGGTCCCAGACCACCGATACCGCACGCCATCAAGCTCCCACTCAACCCTTCGACTGAAAATCCCCATCCTCTGCATCCGAAACATGACTACCTTCCCATGTACCGCTTTCTCCTCCTCCACTCCAACAGGCTTCGGCGCCTTCCCAAACCTCTTCCGCCATTTGTTCTTCCTCTCCGCCTTCCGCTTCTGTCTCCGGCGTTCCTCATTGTCTAGAACCTCCTGCACGCCGTCGCCAAGCCAGACGCGGAACGTGCCCCACATGCCCGAGCGGCGCGCGCGGCCGATGGCCGTCGCCTCCGGTGTGTACTTGGGATTGTCGCCTCGGCAGAAGATCGGTTTCCACGAGTTGCTGTGCTTGTGAGGAACAGGGTTTGTGATGAAGTAATTCGCGGGGGCAGTATCGGACTCCGAGAGGAGTTGCTTGCGGCCCTTGAAGCAGCGACGATAAAGTCGGAGAGAGGATATAGGATGAAGTAAGGGTCCTTCCGGACTTGAATCCAGACTTGAGTTCATGTTTGAAGTATAACGCAATGAAAGAACTTTGCTAGATGGATTCCGTGCACTGGAGGGGATGTACCTCTAGGACAATGAAAGGGCGCCATGAGACGAACGTGCACCTTATTTATGTTTCCTTCGAACGAAGAGAAGGGGCAGAAAGCTGAGGCTCACAAGGCGTCCATGCTGCAGATCGACAAGCTTGCAGTCTAGCCTAGTTGGCGAATACGAGCGGGGGCGCAGCGGACCTGGTGATTGGATTACAAACACGAGTGCGCGACGAACCCAACCACACATCTGTTTGGCGTGTCAAAAGTCAAGCGTTACTTTGAACTTCTTGGTCGGTGGAGCTTGTTTCCAGGGTCTCCTGAGCTCGTTTTCGCCAAGTAGCGTGTGTGTCAGGTTCTTGGCGGGCGTTCGAAATTTCGCCCAGGAGCTTGGGGTTTGAGCTTCTCATTAGACAGTTGAAGTGCGAATGACATGATGTCTGAGGTATTAATCGGCTACATCTGCGGTCTATGTAATGTTCTCTTGCACCCGAATGTGAGGTCCTTGACAGTCGAGCAAACAACGTTCTTGAAATACGAGCCGGCGATCGATGGAAGAGTGGGGAGGGGGGATTAGCAGAATCAGGCGGTGAAGGGGGCGGTATCAAAAGATTCACGACAAGTGCGTCAACTCCAACGCTTCTCTTCATCTTATCCCCATCAGTTTGAGCTGGTCGAAACCAGTCTATTCACCATGGCCTCTTTCTTCCCTCGCTCCACATTCCGGACCCTCAGCGCCTTCTCAAAGGCTGCTCCCTGGTGCAAGAACCCCGTCTCCGCTCCCCTCGCCCAGCCCCTCGCCCGTCGGTTCATCAACACCGCTCAAGCGCAGCCTCGCCTGCGTCTCGGAGCCACAGGTTTGTCTTCTCCCATGAAGCTTATCAATTGCTCTAACGCAATCCAGCTCCCAACTTTAAGGCTTTGACCACGCAGGGCGAGATTGATTTCCACCAGTGGATCGGCGACAGCTGGGCCATCCTCTTCTCCCATCCCGCCGATTTCACTCCCGTCTGCACCACCGAGCTCGGCGCTTTCGCAAAGTTGAAGAATGAGTTCGAGAAGCGTGGTGTCAAGATGATTGGGCTGGTATGCTGCATATACAAACCTCATAGAGCTTCTTCTGACAGAATGCGCAGAGCGCCAACGATATCGGTTCTCATGGCGAATGGATTAAAGACATTAACGAGGTTACCAACAGTAACGTCCAGTTCCCCATCATCGCCGATGCCGATCGCAAAGTTGCCTGGCTGTACGATATGATTGACGAGTCAGAATTGGCCAACCTTGCCGAGAAGGGCATTGCTTTCACCATCCGCTCCGTCTTCATCATCGACCCCGCCAAGAAGATCCGCCTGACAATGAGCTACCCTGCATCTACTGGCCGCAACTCCGCCGAGGTCCTCCGTGTCATTGACTCTCTCCAGACTGCTGATAAGAAGGGTGTTGCCACCCCAATCAACTGGCAGGTCGGCGAGGACGTCATTGTCCCGCCTTCTGTCTCAACCGAGGATGCCAAGAAGAAGTTTGGTGAGGTCCGCGAGCTGAAGCCTTACCTGCGCTACACCAAGTACTAGATGTTAAAATATAGATAGATGTATCATATGAATTGAACCACGGTCACATTGTATTTCGGACACTAGCCGCGCATTCTACTAACTACGGATGCTGGTGTATGTATACAAAGGCGGCGACCGATGGCAGTATGGCGTATGGCGTCAGTTTGACATCGGAGCTTACCTAAGCTGGTCAGGAACCCCTCTATCGTCATTTCAGTTCTCCGAATCCACAACTCAGCTCAAGCTGCTTACCAAAGGCGATAATGGGTGGGAACGACAAGATCACGATCTCCATCGACCGTGGTGGCACCTTCACCGATGTCCATGCTGTCGTCCCCGGCCAGCCCGACATCATCCTGAAGCTTCTCTCTGTCGACCCCGCACACTATCAGGATGCGCCGACAGAGGGAGTTCGTCAGATCCTTGAAAAGGTGACGGGGAAGCCACACCCCCGGGGGAAGCCGCTCGAGCTGGAACCCATCGAAAGTCTCCGAATGGGGACGACTGTTGCTACAAATGCATTGCTCGAGAGGAAGGGCGCTCGGTCTGCTTTGCTCACCACCAAGGGGTTCCGGGATCTGCTGCGTATCGGAGACCAGTCACGGCCGAAAATTTTCGATCTCTCGATGGCTAGACCTGGTGTCTTACCAGAAGCTGTGGTAGAGATTGATGAGCGGATCGTGCCGTGCCATCCGCTTTCGGACAAGGAATCCTTCGCTAGAGCTCGCTTCGTTGAAGGTGTGACTGGAGAAAAATTCCGCGTTGTGAAAGAGCTAGATATCGAGAAGGTCCGACCTGAGTTGGAGCGCCTAAAGGACAAAGGGTACCAGTCCCTCTCCGTGGCCTTGGTACATTCATATGCTTATCCGGAACATGAGCGCCTCATTGGGGAATTGGCAGAGAGCATGGGGTTCTCGGTTACACTGTCCTCGAAGTTGCAGCCTATGATCAAGATCGTACCGCGAGGAATGTCTGCTGCAGCAGATGCATACCTGACTCCCGTGATCAAAACCTATATTGACTCGATTTCGTCAAGCTTCGAGGGTGGTCTGGCCAACCAGCATGCGTGCAGGTTTGAGTTCATGCAGAGCGACGGAGGTCTAGTCGACTTTCGAAAATTCAGCGGACTCAAGGCAATTCTTTCTGGGCCTGCGGCTGGTGTGGTCGGGTTTGCAGCGACGAGCTGGGATCCAAAAGAGAAGATCCCGGTTATCGGCTTTGATATGGGTGGTACGTCGACGGACGTTTCGCGATTCGACGGCCATCTCGAGCACGTATTTGGTTCGAAGCTGGCCGGAGTTCAAATTCAATCTCCGCAGCTGGATATTAATACTGTTGCGGCTGGAGGTGGTTCAATTCTGAACTGGCGCAATGGGTTATTTTACGTTGGTCCGGAGTCAGCATCGGCTCATCCTGGCCCTGCATGTTACCGGAAGGGTGGTCCATTGACGGTTACGGATGCTAACCTGTTTCTCGGTCGCTTGCTACCAGAATTCTTTCCACACATTTTCGGTGAGAATGAAGACCAACCGCTGGATATCGAAGTCACAACACGCTTATTTAACGAACTTACTGAGACGGTCAACAAGGAGCGGAAACAAAAGGGCGAGTCTGAATACTCTGCTGAAGAAGTAGCACAGGGATTTCTAAAGGTCGCCGACGAATCAATGGCCCGCCCGATCCGTAACCTCACCGAGGCACGCGGTTTCGAAACCGGAACGCACCATCTCGCCTGTTTCGGTGGAGCTGGAGGCCAACATGCCTGCCCAGTGGCAGCGTCATTGGGTATCTCCCGAATCATCATTCACAAGTTCTCCTCCGTGCTCTCGGCGTACGGCCTAGCTCTGGCTGAGGTTGTGAAGGAATCACAGGAACCTCTTTCAACACAATATGGGACATCCAAAGCGGAGCTGAAGACGCGACTGGGAGAAATGACAGAAGCTGCCACTGCGGATATGACCGAGCAAGGATTCTCTGCAGACCAGGTCCGGCATGAGCGGTATCTCAATCTGCGCTACGATGGTTCCGACACGAGCTTGATGATTTTGGAGCCAGAGGACGACTCTGATTTCCTGGAGCAGTTTGAGATCCGGCACCGCAGGGAGTTCGGCTTCAATTCCGATCGACCGGTTTTGGTGGATGATATTCGTGTGCGGACGATTGCAGCTTCAAAGGTGCGAGATGAGAAGAGCCCATTGGTACAGCTGCGAGATGCTACAATTCAGGATATCAAGACGTCGCCGGATCTTACTACCAAGACATACTTTGACGGACAAAGTGAGCGGCTCGACACGCCTGTGTACAAACTCGATAATATCGAGAAGAACTCCCGCATCAACGGCCCGGCCATCATTATTGACCAGACGCAGACGATTGTCGTTGTTCCAGATGCAGTGGCCACAGTACTGGAAACGTGTATCGTGATCGACCTGAATGAGACAAAGTCTACAGCAACTGAAGCTGCCTCGTCTGGCATTGACACGATCAAACTGAGCATCTTCGGTCATAGATTCATGGCGATTGCAGAGCAAATGGGCCGGACGTTGCAGAGAACGTCCGTTTCTACGAATATAAAAGAGCGCCTGGACTTTTCGTGTGCGCTGTTTTCCCCAGATGGAGGCCTGGTAGCGAATGCACCACACGTGCCTGTTCACCTCGGGTCTATGCAGTTTGCAGTGCGATACCAGCATCAGAAGTGGTTGGGTAATCTGAAAGATGGAGATGTTTTGGTTGCCAATCATCCTAGCTGTGGTGGAACTCATCTTCCTGATATCACTGTAAGTCCGAACTCGCCCACTGCGCAGGGTTAGTCTGACTGTGTAGGTAATTACACCCGTATTTGACAAGCCCGGCGGCAGTGAGATCATGTTCTACGTCGCCTCTCGCGGCCACCACGCGGATATCGGTGGGATACTGCCGGGATCTATGCCACCCAAATCGACAGAACTATGGCAGGAAGGAGCCGCGATCGAAGGAGACAAGGTTGTAAGCAACGGAGTATTTGACGAGGAGCGGATGATCGAGTTGCTAGTCAAGAAGCCTGCCGAATACCCCGGATGCTCCGGAGCAAGGTGCATCAGCGATAACATCTCGGACTTAAAGGCACAAATCGCTGCAAATACCCGGGGTATCTCGCTTATCCAGGCCCTCTTTGAAGAGTACGGCTCGGAGACCGTTCAAAAGTACATGCACGCTATTCAAGATACAGCCGAGACAGCGGTGAGGAACCTTTTGAAGGATCTTCACCGTCGATTCGAGGGGAAGCCGCTGCAGGCGGTTGACTATATGGATGACGGGACGCCTATCAAACTCAAGGTCACGATTAATGGCGAGGACGGCACTGCCGTCTTTGACTTTGAAGGCACCGGGCCACAGGTCTACGGAGCCTGGAATGCACCGATTGCCATTACACATTCGGCGATTATTTACTGCCTTCGATGCATGATCAATGCGGACATGCCACTGAACCAAGGCTGCCTGGCCCCGATCGATATTAAAGTTCCGCCATCTTGTATTCTCTCACCAACTAAGAACGCTGCCGTCGTCGGGGGAAACGTCGTGACTTCCCAGCGGGTCACCGACGTCGTTCTCAAGGCCTTCCGCGCCTGTGCCGCCTCCCAAGGATGCTGCAACAACCTGACCTTCGGCACAAACGCGAAACAAGACCGAGAGACCGGCAAAGAGATCCCAGGCTTCGGATACTACGAAACAATCGCGGGCGGTAGCGGCGCGGGGCCTACCTGGGACGGCGAATCCGGAATCCACGTGCACATGACCAACACGCGAATCACAGATCCAGAAATCCTAGAGAAGCGCTATCCAACACTCCTGCGGCAGTTCACGCTGCGCTCGGGATCCGGTGGAAAGGGCTTACACCCGGGTGGTGAGGGAGTCACGCGGGAAATCGAGTTCCTTACGTCGATGGACTGCTCGATTTTATCGGAGCGCCGTGTGCATCGCCCGTATGGTCTCGAAGGAGGTGAGGATGCAGAGCCCGGCATGAACCTCTGGATCACAAAGGACCCGCAGACGGGCGAGGACCACACTGTGAATATCGGCGGAAAGAACACGATTCACGTCGACACGCATGATCGCATTGTTATTATGACTGCTGGAGGAGGCGGATGGGGAGCTGAAGAATAGATTTTGCATAGCACAAGATATATATTATGGTAGACCAAGATTAGGCACAACATATATAGTATAAACTATTGGGTAGAGACCCGCACGCGCCCAGCCCTGCATCGCACATCATCCGTGCAAGCTTGGAAACGGCGATCAAATCCGGATTCTAGAAAGTCGATGAATTCTAGAAGACTGCCCACAAGGTAGCTCAGCTAAGCTGCTCGATAAGCCGAAATCACGAAATTTCGCACGTCTTCATCGCGACGTCATGAAACCACCAATTTTCTGCGTCAATTTGACGTCAATCTATAACGATGTATCCACACCTGCGCTGCTATAAAACGCCCTGACCCAAGACAACCTGCAAGGAGAATTCAACAAACTCAATTGACAAAAATACAACAGAAATAAAAGATGACTACATTCAAACTTAACACCGGCGCCTCCATCCCCGCCGTCGGCTTCGGCACCTGGCAGGACGTCGACTCGCAGGAGGGGGCCGTCGCCGAGGCTCTCAAGGCCGGATACAGGCACATCGACACAGCAAGAATGTACGCCACCCACTCCCTATTTCTATGGCAGAGAGCTTGAGATAGATACTGACAATTATTGAAAAGCTACGGCACCGAACAAGCTGTCGGCAAGGCAATCCGCGAGAGCGGGATCCCGCGCGACCAGATCTTCCTGACCACCAAGCTCTGGAACAACAAGCACCACCCGGACGACGTCGAGCAGGCGCTCAAGGACTCGCTGAACGATCTGGGGCTTGACTATGTTGACCTGTTCCTCATCCACTGGCCCGTCGCGTTCAAGCGCGGGGCCGAGAAGTTCCCCAAGGACGCGAATGGAAAGCCGGCTACGGAGCAGATTGATTATCTCGATGTGCGTTGGCCCCCCAACACTTTCCTTTTCGTTTACAGAAAGAAAGCCTAACAATGTGGCATAGACCTATAAAGCCCTCGAGAAGCTCGTCTCAACAGGAAAAGTAAAAGCCATCGGCGTCTCGAACTTCAGCGAGGCCGAGCTCAAGCGCCTGCTCGAGAACGCCACCGTCCCCCCCGCCGTCCACCAGCTCGAGGGCCACCCGTGGCTGCAGCAGCGCTCGTTCGCCGACTTCCACAAGAAGAACGGCATTCACGTCACGCACTACTCGCCCTTTGGCAACCAGAACGAGCTGTACTCGCGCGAGGGCAAGATCGGGCGGCTCATTGAGGATCCGACACTCGTTGAGATTGGGAAGAAGTATAATAAGTCGGGCGCGCAGGTTGCGCTTGGTATGTTCTTCCCAATTTTTCTTTAGTATGTACTTTCTGGGTACAGTGCTAACATTTAATTAAAATAGCATGGGCGATCAACGAGGGCCACTCCGTGCTCCCCAAGTCCAAGACGCCCGCGCGGATCAAGCAGAACCTCGAGGCGGATTTTAAGCTGGACGCTGAAGATGTGAAGAAGATTCGCGGCATCGACCGCAAGCTGCGCTTCAATGATAGCAGCGAGGACTTTGGGTACCAGTTCTTCAAGGGGTTGGATGGGGCATCTGCGTAGATAGATAGATACCTTGACGGACTGGGCGAGTGAGAATTTCTGCCGGCGAAAATGGGAGATATGAACGGAGGAAGCCCTGGAGGCTAGACTGATAATTGTAACGTTTTCATGAGATGAAGATGAATATAAATCTTTAGATTTATCGCTTGTGCTGTAGAACAAGTCATAATCCGTGTACTTCGTCACCAGCGCCTGAACCCCATGCTATAAGACATACCATGCCGTTTTATACAACTTTATACAACCAGGCTCCTCCCATCTTCCCACCCCCCGCCGACTGGTAACTCACTTAAGCAATCTATCGATACTGATACCTCCCCAACTCCCTCTCAATCCTTAACATACTCCTCGGCCACCACTCACCCCTTGCAGTCCCCTCACCACCCTCACCTCCAGATGTAATACTACTACTAGCAGTGGTAGTATTGGTATCCGCCCAAATCCTGCCCACAAAATCATCCCCAAAGCGATTCAGCATGCCAGAGAGGGTAATCTCGGGCAACTTCCCAATAAACCAGCTCTCCTCGGAGACCAAAAACATCAGCACGGACCAGTGCGCATAGATATCGAGCGCGAGGGCCTCGGGGACGCTCAGCTCGTCGTGTACGCCCCCCGGCGTGGTATTCTGCCGCGGGCCCTCGAGGCGTTTATCGAGGAGTGGTAGTGTCAGGTCGAGGTAGGCCTGCGGCGCGTGCACGAAGAGGCTGAGGAAGGGGCGGGTCATGTGGGTTGTTGGGGAGGGGGTTGAGGGGCGGCAGGTGAAGGAGGCGAGCCAGGAGGGGACGGAGGAGGGGAGGGATGGGATTGTGGTCATGCAGGGGGGTAAGGGGATTGAGTTGCCTGCGCCAGTGGCGGCGAGGTGGGAGGGGGGGAAGACAGCGGAGCGGAGGGTCGAGATGAACTCGAAGGCTGAGGCGCAGGCAGAGAGGGCGATAGAGGGGTCTATTTGTTGAGTTCGGGAGTTGGTGGTGGTTATCGGCGAGGAGGAGAAGATAAAGGCCGAGTCGATGCGGTCTTGCAGTTTGGCAAACGCAGCTTCGCTGGTGGTTTTGATGATGTGGTACAAGGGGTGGTTGTGCGAGGGGGGTAGAGTCCCCGGCGGTGGGATTGGTGCTGTGAGGAGAGGGTTGTAGTCGTCGATGGCCATGCTGTCGAGCTCCTCGGTGAGGAGGGACTGCGGGCTTGTGGGGAGTGAGGGGGAGCTGCTGCTGCTGCTGCTGGGATGGGCAGCCAGGGCGCGGATGGTGGCGCTGATGCCACGCGAGAGGATGATGACGTCTCGCGGGGTCGTCGCGAGCAGCTTTTGCGAGGGATGTTGGCCTTCTGACCGGCTGGATATCCAGTGGTTGATCTGCTGGCTGGAGGTCACAAAGGGGACGAGCAGCGGGGGAGCTGCTAGCAGAGGCTCAGCGTTTGCAGCGCTCGGCCGCGAGATAAGTTCTCGTAATCGTTCACTCGCCAGATTGTAGTGGTGGTATCCCGTCATGAGGATGTTGCTCACGGTGCTGATGTCTGGCGGGGGGTCCTTGTAGATCATGTCGTAGCACATGCACGCCGCCGAGACCGCCAGAATAGAGTGGTAGACCGTCTTGCTACGGAGAGCCAGTGTCGGCATGCAGATCTGCAGCGCATGAAAGTCTTGCTGATTGTCAGTCAATGTCCGGCTGGTGTGCAAGAGGTAGTGGTGGTAGAGGCCCGCGTCGGTGGTGTCATAGTCAAAGTGCTGCACTGGCCCGACAAACGGCACAGGCGACAGTCTGGGCATCTCATACGATGGCGATGGCGATGGCGATACCGCGCTGCGCGGGCTTGGGGGTGGAAGAAACAGTGATGGCTCGACGCTCTGCTCGGGGGCGTTCGCAGCAGACTGTGCCTGAGTTGTCGGCGATGTGGGCTGGTAGATGCAGTCCTGCCTTGTCAGGATACATCGCGAGCACGACGGCTTTATTTCATCGCACTGCAAGTGTCAGTATATATGATCTATAGATCGCGTGGTGAGAGTACTGACCTTGATCCTCCTCCGCTTGCACTCCATGCAGCCATTCCGCGACTTCTTGTGGCGGCGGCGAGGCCGGAACTTGCTCTGGGCGTCAGGAGTTAGCATTGTGTTGTATTATGATAATATTATTGTACAGTGTGAGTATAATCGTATTCGCGGTCGCTTGACTCCGTCGGACCTTTTAAATCAGTTTTAAATCTTCAGCCCTGTTGGCGTGTGTGCAGCTGCTCAGCCCCAGCAGATTATTCAGCCCAAGAGACAGTGACTGCAATTTGGAATTGGGAATACTTTAAACTGCGTACTACTGCACCTCCAATTGGCCAGACCGACTCTTGACGGGGCGTCCACCTTCCGGATTAGGGTAAGTAGACGGGGCGATGATCAGATTCCAAATCGGAGGGACCAGTGAGCCAGTCTGCAGTCACTTCTTCACCGATCTTTCTGGAGACGCTTCTGGACTCTGATCCGCAACCCGGGGTTTCAACCGTCCAAGCCCAAGCCTCAGCCTCTTGGGACCCCGACCGGCGTCACGGGTCCCGTGGTCCCTGGCTCCCGAAACTAGGTATGCATCCTGCACACTCACGTCACTACAGCCAACTGACTAACTAACTAACTCAAGGAGTCACCGAGGGCATTATTACAAATACACAATATGCATCTGCCTGAAATACCTCACTTGGCTATTCGGGGAGAACCCGGCCTGTCACTTAGCATCGGGCGCAGTTTCACCGACTCGGCGGGGAATACGAGATAGATTAATGGCAGGAAACGGTGGGACGCCTGTTACTATATGAACAGATTTGATACGCGTGGCCTATTAATCATTGTGATCAAAAAGGTATACTTCTCAAATGTCAATCTTCAAGCATGAATTCGGATTTACTCATTAACTCCAACTCCACGGAATCCAATCCCAGCAAACCAAACTACTCTAAACGCAAAACAGAAAATGCTCCACAGATATACGAGTACAAGTTCATAAAACTGACTCAGAAAACGTATGAAAAGCATAGGAGACTAAGATGAATGCCCGATGCGATGCTCTTTCTACAAAGCAAGTTCAGTAGCTGGCAACACATGCACGAGACATCCACGTTCAAGTGGAGTGCCGTCGAGCTCGTAGGGCTGAAGCGTCTTTTCATTTTCGTTTACGCAGTCCAGTTCTTGATACTACCACACACAAGAGGGCCATAGTTAGCCGGTTATTGGTCCTTCTGCTAGCTTGTCAACATACCATCGGCGGCGCTTGATACGGCGGCGGACTCCAGCTCTCGCTTTGAGCTTCTTTCTTGGACTTCTTTCGCTCGTGCCAGTTTTTTCGGCTTAGGATGTCTCGTTTCGACGAGGTAGACTCGAAACTCAATGGCTCTTGCGAAGTGAAGGTGCTAATCTCGTCGCGGCTCTTTTTCTCATGCTCATCTGCGACTTTGGCCGCCACAAGGGCCGCGCCGACCAGGATGAGGGATGCCATTATCGGATATTGATGGAGATAACAATACTAGTCGGTGAGGATGACGAGGGAGTTGACAAGTGAAGATGAGGTGAGATTGGAGGACAATTATTCTTAGTTTGGATTGATAGATATCCTTGCTCCAGGATAACCACCGGATAGACCCTGTATATACTCGCCCCGAGACCCTGATTTCCTCAAAATGACACACTCACGATACATATCCATGAGCTGCCAGTCAGCAGGGGCGCAGTCGCCAATCTACCAGGCCCGGTAGCATACGCCACACTCAAAACTAAGGCTAAACGGAGTTAAGGGACCCTTCCCTGAGTCAAAACCCACAGGCTCGGGAGCGAATACGGCGTCAGCACTCAAATCCCTGGATTCTAGAACCGCTCCATCATGCAGGTTGCCCGGCGAGAGCGTATGCGTGAGCGTAAGCGTATGCGTATGCGTATCGGTGCGAATGCCAAGCCTGTGAGCCTGGGCTTTCTAAGCCACTTGCCGTATGCGGATCGCGGTGGGGCTGGTGCGTATACTTCGTATCTACTTTTCGTTGGGCGCGCTCAGAGGCTTAGCAGCGAGTGTTCGGCATGATCAGTGATCAGTGAGATGAGCAGATGTAGTAGTTGGATAGTATAATGGTGTATAGAGGATAAATAGTAACAGATATGCCTGGTGATGATAGATCAAATAGAGGCGCAGCATCGACAATCATTCTAGTTCTCAACAATTGTCGGTATCATTTGGTATCCGCGGCTCATCAAAGATGAAGTCCCTCATACTTTCGCTCCTGAAGGGCATTGTGCTCTCGGGTTTGCTCGCGTCAAGCGCCTATGCCCAGAACGAGAGCAGCACCTGCGATGCGGACTGCCAGAATTTCATCGAGATGGGGCTAACCTTCGAGCGCTCGTCGTACGCGCACTCCCCCCTCGACGACTTCTACACGATCCCGGGGGAATTTCACCCATCAATGAAACCAGGAACGCTCCTCCGCGTCGAGGAACACACCGATCTAACAAACTACACCGTCCCCGGCGGCCTGACCATGTCACGGATCATGTACACCTCCGAGTCTCTAAACGGGACTGTCGTCCCCGTCTCCGCATTCATCGTGTGGCCGTACACCCCCTTCAACTACAACAAGAAAACATCCCGGCACCGCAACTCAACCTCAACTTCGCCGAAATCCCCCCTCGTCGCCTGGGCCCATGGCACATCCGGCGTCTTCCCGCCTTGCGCACCAAGCAACTACCGCTCACTCCAATACAACTTCATGACCACCTACCCGCTCGCACTAGACGGCTTCGCCGTCGTCGCAACCGACTACGCGGGGCTGGGCGTGACCACATTACCGAACGGGACACAGTCCCACACCTGGCTCGCCAGTCCCGCGGGCGCAAACGACGTCGCGTACGCGATTGACGCAGCCCGGAAGGCCTTCCCGGTGCATCTCGACGCCGACGGGCCGTTTGTGGCGATGGGCCATTCGCAGGGTGGCGGTGTGGCGTGGGCCTTTGCGGAGCGGCAGGTCGTGCACCCCCAAAAGGGGTATCGGGGTGCGATTGCGATCTCGCCGGCGACGAGGGTGGTTGATGAGATTGAGCGCGCGAGGGAGGTTGTTGGTGCTGCTGCTGTTGTGCCGGTCTGGGCGTCTACGGCGCTTGGGCTGCAGGTTAAGGTTATCGCGGGCGTTACCGCGGTGTTTCCGGAGTATAATGATACGGGGATGAGCGAGGGCGCGTATGCGCGGTGGCATGATGCCCTCAAGCCTGCCGGCGGGTGTCTGGTGACGGATACGCTGGCGTTTACGCTGCTGGAGGGCGAGCAGGTGGTGGCGAACTGGACTGGAAATGAACTAGTGCGCAAGTGGCAGGAGCGCGTATCTTCCGGCCGGAAAGAGTTCCGCGGACCATTGCTGGTGATTGTCGGCGAGCAGGATGCGCTGCCGGTGGATATGCTCGAGGAGGATGTGGAGCGGACTTGTAAGGTTCAAGGGAACGAGGGGCAGGCGCTTGAGATGGTGAGTTATGTCGGTATGGAGCATTTCCCTGTTATCCAGGCGAGTCGTGCAAAGTGGATGGGGTGGACTAAGGAGAGGGTTAGCCCCTCGCCTAGGAATAGTAGTGTGCGTTGGGGGCAGGATGGTGTCTGTGGCGAAAAGAGTGTTGTACAGGGGTTCAATACCGAGTATACCGCGCATGGCATCACCCCGAACTGGTTGGTTAGCTGGGCACCGGCTATGGAGGCGTGGAAGTATGCCCTATGAGATGGACAAATGCCTAGTACATAGGATAGACGAAAAGATTATGTTTTGAGGCAATGGGTCCTATAGCGTTAATCAAGAAAAGCCCCAAAGATGGTATCTCATTTATCAGGAAAGCAGAATAAAAAGCAGCATTGTTAATGTCTAGTTTAATTGAAAAGGCTTTATTGTAGGCTGTGAATGGCTAGCTCTTGAAGTTGCCTACAATTACGCGCTCCCATGAGCAAGAGTCTCAAACTAGCCCTATTTTCACGTCCAACGAGACTTCCTTGCCCAACACACTCATGCATAACTGAGGGAAGCCCACGGAGTCCGGGAATTCTGTGCTCCAGCTCACGCCGTACAGGTTAGAGACAGACGTGGCGCAGTCAGGGTGGACGGCAGAAGTGCCCGAGTAACTAAACTAACGCATGGCAGCTGTCTACAGGGACAGAGGATCCGCCTGCTGCCGAGATTAACCAATGTACTGCATTCTCGGCACCGTGCTGCGATCTCTTAGCACGGGATACGGCCCGCAGGCGACGGACTATTGCGACCGAGGTGCAAGCAGCGGCTGGCGCGAGGCGCAAACCTCCCGAGAGCGGGTAGAATGGATGGGCATGGGATTAGCCTGATTGAGACGGTACCGCAGAGGAGGGCGCATACCTCTCGGATACAGCGAGCCCGTGCTAGTCTGCCGCCTGACGGATTTAGTGGGTGCAAGCACAAAATCGGGGGCCGCTCTTGCGTGAATATGTAGGGTATTGTCCGGAGAGAACGTACTTCCGAAAGAGTGGAGTGTGGACATGGGGAATGCATAAGTACCGTGGGACCCACGGTTGGGTCTGGCACTGCGAGCATCGTCGCATGCGAAGTGGCTGTGCCAGGTGACTCTGGCTCGGCTCTTAGGGTGTGAGAGGGACCGGAGGCTACTCCTGCGGCCGTCGACGGTGTGGCTGGCGCATGGCCTTGCCGACCCACCCCTAGCTCGCCCACTGAACCTTGTGCTACTAGCGGGTCTGCGGGATGGAGCCTACACTATCTACGCTGCTGCATGGGGGATGGACATGCAGCTGCAGTCGCCTCCCATAGGGGCGTGCTTCGGAAGCCGGGAAAGACGTGCATCGTGTCACGGTGCGGAGCTACCTAATGTAGTTAGCTAGGTCAAACAAGCTAGAAGGTGCCGGCCATCCGGGAAAATGGAGCATCCTCGTGGATAGAGTTTCTGGTTTCCATGATGACTGGTAGTGTAGCTTGGTGAAGGATGAAGCCTGCGTGTCGTCTTGCATGACGACAGGCTTCCGGCTAGACTAGGGCATTTTCAGCCTGTACGCGCTGGAGCTAGCTGCTGCAATAGTGTTTTGTTAATTAGTATGACTGCGAATGAGGGTCATCAATGCCCTGATAATGAATTGGTTATCCAAGGCGTAAGTATAGCGTCCGCTTCCTTAGTCTTTTTACAACGCTCAGTTGACAACTCTGGAATTGTGATATAGGTCTGAAGATTACGTCGATTAAACAAAAGCCGTATCATTACCTAGCAGGCCCGGATCAAATCCTGAAGCGGGATATATCTCCTTGGCAGCGTCTGGCCGTTGGCTACAGCCGGAATTTTCCACTTTTGGTTTATCTGGTACTAATCTAATATCGAAAATACGGTCATTTGTTATCTCCCTTTACCAGAAGACGGAATGTCCGTTCCTAGTTATTTCAAATTCCGGAGATTATCCTTGGAAACAGTGGGGCCTCGTTGGGCTGAGCTACGCTGGAGTGGACCCTGATTATGTGGATTCCCTGGCGTTGATCAAGCAATGCTTGTCGAGCTTGAGCGCGCCGTCGAGAACCGGTTCCATGGACGTAGCAAGATGATTGGACATGTTTTGTACCTTCTCCTCTTTAATCAGGCATCCATTTCCTGGACGTAGCTATAAAATCGTTTAGCCCCCCTGGTTCAATCTCGATCTCAGCTCCGACTACATACACGCTCTACCAACCATTGTACTCTCCCAAAATGATCTTCTCAACTTTCCTCTCCATCCCACCGCCACCATCCCCGCTCTTCTACGCCCTAACCATCCTGACAACAACAACCTACCTCGCAACCCTAACCTCAAAAACCTGGTCCGGCCGCGCGACCGGCTGGCTCAGCCCGCTCCTCACAACGCGGCGCCGCCGCAACCTCGCCCTCGCATTTTACATCGCCATCGTGCTCCTCGAGTTCCTGCAGTCCGAATGGGTTATGGCGGGCGATTGGGGCATTGTTTCGGGATCAAGGGGTTTGCAAACTGGGTTGCGGCGCAAAAGGATCGGGGTGGTTTTGGTTCGTGGGTGGAGTGGTTGGGTCCGCTGGGGAGGTTGGCGGGGCATTTGTTTGTTGTTTGTAATAGGGGGTCCATGGTCTTCTTTTGGTTGACTCTGGCTGTTAAGGAGTTGGTTCATTTTGATGTGGAGAAGAATGTGCAGGAGAGGACGAGGAGGAGGGTTGCTGCTGAGAGGGAGGGGGAGGGGAAGGGGAAGGTCTCATTGCAGCAAGAGGGCGGCCATTTTATGTGCAAGCATTTGTCTCATTGAGCACAAAATGTGTTTATTGACTCTGAACTCGCCGCAAATGAGAGTTAGGGCCATGAACTATACTCCAACGTTGGCCCATCTCCTCCATGCGATCCTCACCATCAAACCAAGGGACATCGCGACCACTGATATCAGAATCGGGTGACACCACCACAAGACCATGATCCGATGAACCAGAACATTGACTACAAGAAGCTATTATAAATACAAGTCCTAAAAGACGGACTGCAACTTCCGCCACCAACAAGACAAACCTCACACCTCATCACACTACACTCAGCTACGCAAACCCTCTAAAGAAGGAAAAAACGGAGAAAAGAAAATATCACAATGCCCTCCTCCAAAACACAAACAACGATCCGCTACCCCGAAGATGCGTATAATGATCCAAACACATGTACCGTCTCAGAAACACAGTCGCAGACCAACTCTGGCGCCGCAGATCACACACACGCTCCAGATACAGATCCAGATCCAGTCCATCATCGGGAGCCCGAGCACTCGCCCGAGTTAGCTTCAACAACAGCAAATCCAACGAGGAAAAACCAAGTATCAGAAGTGATTCCAACCATAACGAACGATGGAGACGGGATATAGCTGAGGCAGTGGCGGGGGACACGCGCCCAGGCAAGGGCCCAAGAACGAGCCCAAGAACATGCCCGAGCGAGAGCCGCGGCCATGACTTTCGTACGCGAGCGCGCCCTTGCGCATGGGTTTATTATACTTGACGAGGGCGAGGGGGCGCCGCGGTGAAGGATGAGGTAGCGAATGGGAAAGTGGGATTGCCTATTGTACTTGGGAAAAACGGATGCACAAGGAGTATGCGGAGCTTACTGCGCGGCCTGAGGTGGAGAAGGAGAACGGGGCCTGTTAGGTTAGGAACGGCGAAGGTGCGGTTTATTATATCTAGGTTCGGTCGAGAGTAGCTTAGTATCCGTGGATAATCCAGAGCTATCACGACTACATATTCACCCAACACCTGTCTGCCATGGCACACTGAGCGAACATCTTCTGCCTCTAGACCAGACGCAAGTGGAGCTATAAATGGACAGTGTGAATTTGAGACTCTTTTTGAGGGGACCAAGAGAGGGTCACCATGGCAGGAGTTTCCTCTCATTCGATGAGAACCTCTTGCGAAGCGAGCATGCTGAAGAACAGGCTGGTAGTCATTCGGCCAGGGCTCACTAGGCGATACTGAACGATTTGTTAGACAGGCATGTAAGCCATACTCATGACGGAAGCTACGGATGGCATGCTTTGTCACCGTTGCGCTTTTCATCACGCGACAGCTTGGGACCTGGGAAGAAATGCAAGCCACCTGCTTACCCCGCGTGAAGGAGCCCCATCCTTGCATGTTAGCGCAGAGTGAGCCTGTCGTCCAATCCGATCCCGCCGGAGAATTACCGGAATCTCGCGAACACGGAGATTTTGACGATTACCCCGTGCACTGCCAAGTTGAATCACTGTTGCCAATGAACTGAACTGAGAGGCTCATTAGGGAGCAGAGTACATTCGTCGCCTAGGAGACCAAAATACAGGCGAGAATATATAAAAAAAACATAGGCGTCCTAGTTATCATTGTCCTCCAACTTGTCGGTGTGTCTTCGCAAGTTGGGTCCACCCACCACGTACCGCACAGCGGGGCAATCGTACTTAGGTAGGCAGCCATCGCGAGGTTCCCAACTATCGTGTAGCAAAGGAGTACTGTACCCAGTTCCGTGGCGCCAAGAAGTAAAAGCTCCTCTGATGGATGAGTCGTGGCGCCGGGGTACTTCGGCTCCTGCACGGCATTTGCGAACTGCTGCTACTTGTCAAATTACGGTACTTCAAGTTTCAAGTGGGAGAAGCCCAGAAGGACGCAGCTTACCTAGCCATCTCCGCCTTGGCAATGGGGCTTTTTAAGACTGTGCGGAAATATCTCATAGTCGTGCGCCCTGGTGGATAGACTGGCATGTAGTATGTATGTCTCACACAGTACCTTGATTAATATGTAGTCATCCCTTTACTTGTGCAAAGATCCGAGCGTGGTGCTTCGGAGAAAGGTCCCAGTGTGGAGGAGATCTACACTCTTCTTACTGACCTCCGTACCCACGTGTTTGTCTCTTCCCCACACTGCGCATCACGGATCCTGCTCCGTACATCGAAGCCTCGGCATCGTCCCGATCCACTCGAACCAAATCCCAGCCGTCGCTTGCCGGAGGATCGAATATCCCATCTGGCAGACAAGGAAGAAGCAGCACCAGGCCAGGGGCACAGGCTTCTTTTCTTCTGGCAAAGCTTGATCAGATGCTAAGCGTTTTCTTTGTGGATGGTAGTTGCAAAGAACAGGAAGCTTCGCTTTTTGCTGGTTTTCCGAATGGTAAAGGCAGAGAGAATAATGTCGTTTCGGAGGCCTCGGCTTATGTATGTTGCCCCCACAACAAGCGGCAGTTTCGCTCAGTAGCCCGCTCGGCATTTATACTCTGAAGGGAACGCCCGACTCCTTCCATTGTCTCCGCATTTATCAATGGCGTTTCATGATTGGGCTAGTATTATGCACGCATCTTATCTGAATTTCCCCGACATTTCCACGAGAGGGCGGGTTTGGGGTCGGCTGACATGGGCTTCTCACCCGCCTATGCATCCCAAGGTTTTCTTCACACTCCCGACTATTGGCATGCCCACGGCAGCCGTTGGAGCATAGAGGTACTAGCGAAACCTGGTTGGACCGAATCGGCGGGGTCAACCTAGGCACCGTCGATGTCGCAGACATGAAACGGGAATGTGCTCCGCTTCCCATCGCCAATTTTTGGACGGCTTCGCTGTGTTCGACTCGGCACTTGCCTTTGTATAGCCTAGGGTTGTTTTGAGCTGGTATGAAGCGTGCATTGCTAGCAATGTTCTGGAGAGGGGGTGATGGGGCAGCAGGAATTTAAGGATATAAATATGGCCAGAAGTTCACATAGGGAATTCATCTTGTCTTCAAGCTCCCCTAGCCAGCAGAAAACCAGATACCACAGCGCCTCAAGCTCCCTTGCTTCTTCTACCACCTTCCAAGCCTCTCGCAATGATGACCCTCCGAGCTCTTCTTGTCGCTGCTCTGGCCGGCCTGGCCATTGCAAGCCCTGTCCCGGCGCCGGCGGACATCGACCTCCAGACTCGCCAGCTTCTCGACACCGCCAACGACCTCAAAAACGGCGAGTGCAAGGCCGTCACCTTTATCTTTGCGCGCGGCTCCACGGAGACCGGTAACATGGTGCGTTATAGCAAATTTTATATACAATCTATGATCTCCCATCAAGATTACACATCCTCCATCGCCCGTCTGCAACCCCATAATCAATAAGCAAAACTAACACACACTTCTACAGGGCCTCGTCGTCGGACCCGGCGTCTGCTCAAGCCTGAAGACAAAACTGGGCGGCGACGTCGCGTGCCAGGGCGTCGGCGACGGCTACACAGCCGAGCTGGCCCCCAACTTCCTGCCCAAGAACACCAACCAGGAGAGCATCGACGCGGCGACGAACCTGTTCAACCTCGCTGCGTCGCAGTGCCCGGATACGCAGATTGTTGCGGGCGGATATAGGTACGCTACGCCAACCTCATCTCACACCTCAAATAATCCAAACCAATCCCCTCTCGCTCGCGCCAAGCTAATATTTGATAAATTCTACAGCCAAGGCTCCGCCGTAATGGACAACTCAATCCAAGCGCTCCCCGACAACGTCAAATCCATGGTCAAGGGCGTCGTCCTCTTCGGCTTCACGCGCAACCTGCAGGACGGTGGCAAGATCCCCAACTACCCGGCCGACCAGACGAAGGTCTTCTGCGCCGTCGGCGACCTCGTCTGCTCTGGCACGCTCATTATCACCGCTGCACATCTGACCTATGGGGTGAATGCGGGCGAGGCGGCGACCTTCCTTGCGTCGAAGGTTTCGACTTAAGGATTAGGATTGTGTATGAGGAACCGTGGAGGAGGAGCGGGGGGTCTTCCTTTCTAGTGTGGGGTCGAGAGGGGCTGGCTGGTGAAGGGCCTGGGCTGTGGTTCTGTTCTTGCTGTATATATCGAGGTGGTTTGTTCGTGTGCCGGTCACACGGGCAGGCCTGGAAGCAGATATCTTTTAGGAGGGGAAACAATATCATTGGTTATCCACATACTCCACCAATTACGCAGACTCGCCGTACACTTGCAATTGGAAAGACGGAACTTAGAAAGGGTCGTTGGCCTGCTGAAACCTGTTGACAAACAGGACGGGGCGCACATGCTCTGCAACCTACATCTATACCGCGGCGTCGGCGCTGGTGATTTCTACCCTCATGCCGAAGTATCCCCATCTGCACTGGAAGCACCTCGACAAATGCGCTAGATATATTCACTCTACCATTCGTCCAGCGTAGCAAGGACAAGATACTTAGCCGCGAACAGGCTCATGGTATACTGTATACCATACCTAGTGAGAAGCCTTCCATGATACGAAGCTCATGGTCTCCACCCTCCGCATTCCTCTGCACTTGATATAGTCCAAGATTAATGCGATTATGCTGATTCTATGTGTAGTTTTAAGCCTTGTCCTGATTCTAACTCCCTCTTTTCCTTGGCGCTGGTAGCATTTAACTATTGCAGGAGCTGTAATTTTTAGGATAAGAGCCGCATATAATAATACATCGCGCGCTAAATATAGAATAATGCTCTATATGCGAGATCTTTCTATCTTAATAGCCTTTTTAGCATAGCCCGCAGCTTCTGATTGAAGGAGTAGTACTGTAATTCGCCTCATGAACAAGCCTTAACTAGACCTGCGGGCGGGATAGCGCCCTAACCGGAATCGGGAAATTGCGCGAAAAGCGCCCGTTTAGTGCTTACAGTTTCCACTTAGCCAGGGTCTGCGCTGCTTAAGCCTTTCTTATCGTCCAATCGTAGTCACTTTCTGCGGTTGGTGCGGCGACTCGCGGCCGTCCTCCCCCTGGCTGTGACTGCTGCCCTCTTCATCCAATCCCCTCTTATACTACTTCATTCCGCAGTTTTTTTTTACGCTTGCCAGATATCGCTTTTCCTGGCGATCCCGCCTCCCTAGAACCTCACAACCCCCTCAGCGATACAATGCGACACCATCTCCTCGCTACCACCCTCAGCACCCTTCCCCTCCTCCTCCTCCCGGCATGCGCAGACGAAGACGTAACATGCTACAAACCCGACGGCACAAGCCGCACCGTCAACGGCACGATACTATGCAACAGCGTCGAGGGCGCCGTGAGTATGTGCTGCGCCTGGAGCGATACCTGCCTGCAGAACGGCCTCTGCAAAGTCAAGGGGGACGAAGCCGCCGGTGTTAATACAACGTATTGGCGCGATATGTGCTCGATCTCGTCATGGCCGGATGTGGGGTGTTTGAAGGTTTGCACGGTATGTGATATGATTTCTCATTTCTACCACCTAGGAGGGGGAGGATTTCCTAGTGTAGAATAGGGGAAAAGAGCGGGCTTTTTGTGCGCGTGTGGATGGTGGCTAACAGCCGAATGCGTTCCTTCTTCTAGGGTGACAATCAGATCGATTCAGCCGGCGACGCAAGTATGACGCCCTGCGACGGGACGGATTATTCCGAGACCTGGTGCTGCGGGACAACGACCGATTGTTGCGGTACCGACTCGGAGATCACTGTCCCTGCGAATATCTACGCAGCGTCTACATCTACGTCAACGTCAACAAATACTCCAGAAAGTACGACGACGGGAGCTGCCGCGAATTCTACACCTACATCCACATCTGAACAATCCCACGCATCGTCAGGCCTATCGGGCGGTTCCAAAGCGGGTATTGGCGTGGGAGTCGCAGCGGGTGTTATAGCTATCGTTGGACTTACTTCATTCTTCGTGTTCCGACGGCGAAGGAGGAATGCAGCAGCGACCCCTCCGGAGATCTCACTTTATGAACCGGTCCAGTTGGGAATGGCTGCTGGTGCTCCGGGTCTTCTTGGCGTTGGACAAACACACGTCGTGCATGAGAAGCCAGCGGATGAACAGCATACACGGTACGAATTGCCTGGCGAGGGATCTGCCGTAGTAGACCGTTAGCGGAAGCGAAGATTACGGTGGAATTTATACCTGTTTACGAAGAAGGAACGGGCGGCCGATTCTCGGTATGAAGGACTACGTCCTTACAGGACACCGGAGATGAGCATGGATATGCAATGTGAATACGAGTGAGGAGTAGCGGCCATATAGAGATATAGATACATTCACGTCTTTTTTTTTGCTATGAGTCAACTTGCTGATCTACTCGCCAGCCTGCTGTTAGTGTAGATTCGCTCAAACCCGACAATAGATATGGCGCGCCAGCCAGTTCGAAGGCACACAAGAGGCTAAGAGAGGTCAAACCTCCCCCTCTCACCACCAACGTCCCAATTCTCAGCATTTTCCACTCCCGGCCCTTCCGGATCATTCGCCCTCGCCAAGATACCCCTCACAGCCTCCTCATTCAGCACCAAATCACAAGGCCTCGGCACAGGCATTTGCCTCAAACTGGTGGAATTGAAAACCGGACAGTACGGATATAGCGCATTCCTCAGGTCATCCTTCACATCACCATCATCCTCATCAGGCTCAATCACCACGAAATCATCAATCTGCCACGCGACCGCAAACTGATCATCATCGTTTGTATCGACAACCCTGTCACAGCCCGACCATCCTGCGTCGCCATCCCTGTCGGGACGAAGGACATCCTCGATCTTCTCTGCCCCCGGCTCATCATCGTCGGCGATGGTAAACGAGATCTGGCCCCCTTCCTCGCCCGGGAAGAAGAAGAATCCACCGCCTGGTTCTTCCGAACCATCGGCGCGACAGCTCCTCGCGAAGCCATTCAACCAGGAGAGCGTATAACGCCCCATAAGCGGTGTCGACAACCGCCCTCTCCTAAGCGAGACCGGGAACTCAGCGTGGACATAATACCGGGTGTCCGCGCCTTCGTGCGAGAGCAGTAGAGGCGGGAAGGAAGCATTCGTAGCGCGAATGCGGCCCTCTAGATCATCGTCCGTATCATTCCTCCCGGGGAGCATGGCATGAGGGAAGAAGAAACCGTCTGAGGTGTCGCTCGTGCCGTCGCTTAGCAGGACCATAAGGATGGTGTGCATGGGCCACGAGGCGCGCGGGTTCTGGAAGCCGAGGACTATCGGGAAGTTTGCGAGGGCAGCGTAGGTTTTGTTGTGCTGAGGGAAGATGAGGTCTGTTTCGATTATCTGGGGTGTGTAGGGGTGGGTTGGGAGTGGGGGGTTGAAGGTTTGGTTGTGATGGGGACGGTGATCGTATTGAGGTGAGGGTGGTCGTGGTGATGTTGGTATTATTCGAGGGAGAAGAAGATATGCGAGTGAGAGGAGGGAGAGTAGTACACCGGCTACGGATATAAATGGAAGTCGCGACATTTTCATGATATATCTTGATGGTAACGTTGGTAAGAGGGGGGCGGGGAGGAAGAGAATGTCAGTGTTGATGTCGGGGAACTGGACCTGGGGCCTGATTGAGGCTGAGCTGTCAACCCCTCAGCCAAGCGTCTAGCCTGGCGTTCACATGCTCCATTAATATCATGTTACCAATAAGCGACACAGGAGAGAGATCCGTGGCTAAATTGGACCCTATAATAAGCATTGTACTAAGCGCACCAAGGGTCTGGCCCGCTGCCCTATTTGCTTGTCCAAACGGTGACCGGTTTAACCTAGTGCATCGAGCCCTTACCTCACCCTTGGTTATTTCCCCAAGGGATTCCATAGCAGTGGCCGCCCCCCAACCAGTATATAAGAACTACGCACATGGCAAACCTAGATAAAGAAAGGGGTGGAATATTGGGATTTCTCTTTCGTGTCCATCAAGCTAAGCTCCTGTACAGCTAATAGTATCCCTGAAAATCTGAGTAGAGCTAGATTCCATCGCTTGATATTCCACAAAGAAATAATAGAATAACCATTGGGAACCTGCCTGCCAGCAGAAAGCTTCAACCATAAAAAAGAAATGGAGTCTCTGACCAGAAAAGCGGCGACTCACCCTGGTGGCAGATCGTGAGTTAGCTGTGTTTCTGGATAGCTACGAATCCCAAAGACGGCCCATTGCGCTTCCGGATCGACGATATGGGTCTGTTCTATTTGGGGCGCCACTCACTGGGCATCAATCGCGCGCTGTTGATTGACCAAAACAGGACCGCAAAAAGGAGAGCTAGACTTCGTTCGAGGTCTATTTCCGTGAGGGTCATCTGTACGTACCATGCGTGGATGCGAGCGCTGGAACACGATTTCCACGCGCAAGGTACCCGATGCGGGGTGGTATTAGCAGAGAAAAGATGAATCAGACCTGCAAATGACCGTTTCAACATTTGAAGGCAGCAGCGCGCAATTTAGATCCTAGGCTCCTTCATTATCCAGGCGACACTACAAGTGAACTAAGCCATCATACAGAGGTAAATAATAAGAACAAGGAGCAACACACATTAACACCAATATAGATACGAAAAAAAGGCAAATAGTCCTATTCACGGAAAACACTACTCGCCGCAATCACCTCGAACGCTTTCAACGTGTGCGCCACAACCTGCTGCCGGAGCGCGTCCTTGTAAAACTTGGCATAGTTCTTCGCCTTGAAGTTATTCTCGCCACTCCAAGTGAGCGCATAGCAGCCACCACCAACAAGTCCATTCGTCGCCCGGACAACATCACCCTCCATCCCCCGTGCACGGGTCGACGACGACACCATCTGATCATCCTTCACCCTCATCGGCGGATATCGCGGCGAAGCCAGCCCCAGCATCCGCATCCCACTAACAGCAGGCTCAATGGTCAGAAACCGCCCAAAAATGGGGATAAATACCCAGCGCCAGACAAAGCGAAACCAAGCCGGGTACTCCGTGTCATGGAAACCCGGGCCCAGCACGAGCCCGGGGAAGATATGCACCAGGGAAATCTTGCCCGCGAGCCCGGGCTGGGATGCCAGGTGCTCGAAGAAGAGTGTGTGCATGTATACCATGTGCGAGCGGGCTTGTGAGTAGCTGTATCGCTTCAAGTCGCGCAGCGAGAGGTCATCGGTGAACAGCTTCTGCTCGAAGCCGCCGGCGTACACGGAGACTACCGTTGCGGGTTTGAGGGATTGGGTTAGCAAGGGTTGGAGATTGACGATGGCGCGCATCCGCGAGTAGTACATGAGGGACATGGACTTGTCGAGGCCTTCGGGTGTGTCTAGTGAGGCAGGTGAGGGTGTGGCCAACGTGATATTCTTTGGATCACTGCACTTACCTCGCCGCGGGAGAAAGATCGGCCCGCCCTGCGACATCATCAAGAAGTCAATCCGAGGATTCTCTCCCTCCTGCTCCTCGAGTTGGATGATATTCTCACACGCTCTGTCGACGTCCCGAAGCAGCGACAGGTCGTCAACCTGCACGAACGTGATCCGCGCTTCTGGGTATATCTGGCGACACTCGGCCATGATCTCCTCTCCTCTCGTCGGTTTGCGGCCCACAAGGTATGCCCGGAAGCCTTTTCCTTTTTTCTGGGCGTTTGCTGTTGCGAGTGCGCGCAGCGTATAGTGTCCAATGCCGGTTGTGCCACCGAAGAAGACCGCGACCAGGGGCTGGCGCTTTACTAGGTCGGCGACCTCAGTGTGGACAACGTCTAGGTTAACCATACTGATCAGCAAATGGGAAATGGACTTATGATGGCATAG
Organism: Penicillium sp. S1316; assembly: GCA_023627405.1. Lineage (NCBI taxonomy): Eukaryota > Fungi > Ascomycota > Eurotiomycetes > Eurotiales > Aspergillaceae > Penicillium > Penicillium sp. S1316. The sequence continues at coordinate 414,282 of JAMAHF010000025.1, forward strand.
GATCAGGGCCTCTTCAGCGCGCCTTTGTACTGCCCAAGATTTGCTGGCAGGGAGGTATATCGGGGATAACGAGGGCAGCGGGGATAACGGGGTTAAGCGTTCCTCGTTCCTCGTACATCGTACCGCGTAAAAATTCCTGCATCTGCACTAGCGTTCCAACAGATATAAAACTAAGGTTAAGGGATCTGATTGTTCGGTTGCATTTAGTTGTCATTCTGACTTGAGCTAAGTAACCAGAGCACAGTACGGCGACCAAAGCCTGTCGCAATCAGCAGTCACAAAAGAATACCTATTTGGCCAGGCCAGTCATCGGCTACAATTTCAATCAAGTCGGGCATAGCTATTACCTGCATATTAGACCGAGTCATGACTCACCGACAGTTCCACCATAAGAGCCGGCATGGCTGTGACCAGTGCAAGAAGAACCGGACCAAGGTAGGCCGACACCCTGGCTATTGATATTGTACCCTGTCTAATAATACTCAGTGTGATGAGCAAAAACCGCAGTGCGGACGGTGCGCTAGAATAGGCGCCGAGTGCTCGCTGATGGAGCAGACCGGGTGGGGCTTCTTTGTGGACAAGGAAGATCCATGTCCATCATCAAAGACCTGTAATCCTCCGGACGTCTCCGGTTCCACTGGAGTGCAGAGAGAAGAAGAAGAAGAAGATACATTCCCAGATGACGAACGAGAGCGTCTCCGCCTAATGCACCACTACACCCTCCACACAGCCAAAAGCGTATCAGATCTCACTCTGCCCCAGGCCCCCTCCGTCTGGAGCCAGTGGGTCGTCGAGCTCGCGTTTAAGAACGACTTCCTCCTGCACGGCATTCTAAGCATCAGCGCCCTGCATCTAGCCTTATGTAGCAGGAGTGATAGCCGGTCCCCACCGCAGGAGAAACATAACCTCCTCTTCTCCGCAATCCACCACCACGCCGCGGGCGTCACCCTCTTCCGCCCACATCTCAACGCGCGTATCACACCGCAGAACCGCGACGCGGTCTTTGCATTCTCATGCCTGGTAACCCTGTACGCCCTGGGCATCCAGCAGCTATCGTCGGACGAGCAGAATAACAACGACGATAACAATGGTGAAAGCGACAGGGACAGAGACGGCAGTCCAATCGCGCGAATCCTGCAGGTACTTCTGCTTATGCGCAAGTCGCTCTACGCGGTGAAATCCGACCACACGATTATGGCAGGGAGTCCGTGGTGCGCGCTGATGATGGGCCTCGACGAGTTACACATGCGGTCGCCGCCGCCGCTTCCGGATGCTATCGAAGGAATGCTCACGACGCTTCTGCTGCGCGCGCGGAGGAGCCCGATCTCCACCACAAGCACTGCCGCCATCGAACCGCATCATCGCGATGTCTATCTATCCGCCATCCAATGCCTACGCGATGCGTTCCACTTTACACTCATGCACCAGCATCGGCGATTGACGATCGTCTTCTTCGTCGTCTCCAGCCCCGCCGAGCTGTGGGATCTGGTCGCCGCCGGCGAGCCCCTCGCACTGGTGATTCTCACTAACTATGCTGTCATGCTGTACTGGGTGCGTGAGCATATCTGGACGGCGGGTTGGGGCGAGGATACGATCCGGGCGATTGTGCGGGTTTTGCCAGTGGAATGGCAGGAGTGTGTTTCGTGGGCGAGGGGTCAGATACAGCTGTGCGGGTGATCGTCCGGCGCGTTCTAGCTGGTGATGCGGAGGGTCTACTAAGTAGTTATAATGGACTAAACTGAGCGAGATAGGCTTACTGCATGCTTGGCCTTGTTACTGAGAGCGACCAGCAAAATATTCCCTTCCACGCTTTTCTACCACAACAGAAGAGGAATGTCATATTAATCAGATAGGTAGGAGGAGCTATCTCAATTACAGAAATACATATATTTATGTTGTGTTGGCTGATAAGCTCAACCAGCAATTCTACAACACAGCCTCTGATACCCAAAGGACACGTTAACCCATCTCATTCGAAGAGCAAAATACAAAAAAAAACGAAAATTTTGATATAAGCACTAGGAACAGACTAGGATTCAGCTGGTAGAAGTTCTTGGTTATATATATAAAAGGCTTGCTTAGTTTCACTAACTAGTTACTCATCCTAAGCACTAGAATAAATGTGCAAATCCTGCTTGAGGATTATACACAGGGCCATGTATAACTAGATGAAAAAAAAATAAACAAATTAATAAATATAATATACCTGGTTGCAGCGTCCCGTGATCTATCTTGGCCCGTAATTTCGGAGGCTTTTGGTCTCCGGATGTTAGGCCCACCTGGCGCCAGGACCAAAGTCGTCAATCTCTAACAGCTCCCGATCCACAAATGCCACAGATCCCACGCTTGCGGGCATCAATGGCCAGAGCCTCCGAAACAGGACCAAGCATCCTGTTTCGGCAGTAAAATCCAGTGCATTGGTGACTAGAGACAATCCTCATATTCCGCGACAAGACGAAAACAACCGGTACCCGCGTTAGTAATGGCATTGGTCCGTCGTTTAAGATCGGCTTCGAACGAATCTACAAAGCCGAAGGCCTACCAGATAAATTCGGCGACTCCGCGTGGGACAGGAACCTATATCGTCACCCACTACAACAACATTTGCAACTAGAAGAGATATTCGAGATGTGGCATGATATTTATAGTCTTGGGGTTGTTTTACTTGAAATTGGGCTTCGGGGAGAATTGTGTTCGATTCACGTCCGAATCTGAATTTTAATACCAATGCCGCAGATCTTCTAGCGTCAGAACCAGAGTCAATACGATATAAAGGGAAACTCGTGGGAATATCGAAAGAATCTATGCTGAATCCAGTAGGCGACCCGTATACCGGTGTTGTACTTGTATGTCTTTGTTGTCTTGATGAGAGTGGCGAGAATGTGTTCCTTGGTGAGAATGGGGTTGTGGATAGGGATGGGATTGTGGTGGGGGTGAGGTATATTGACAATGTGAGTGAATATATGTCTTGGCGTGGAATTTGGAGTAGGGTTTGGAGTGTGTACTGCCGTGATTGTGGCTGGGTACGGTCTGCTTAAGCTTGAGGGGTTGGTTATCTGAGAGGAATAAGAGCATTTGATGCATTGAATATAGGTCAAAACGAGCTTCACAGAAATACATGGAGCTAAGGGAGAGAGAGACAATTCAAACCCTGCGCTTAGCAGGCATCGTACCAACTGTAAACTAGGAGATCCAGTGTTGAAACAGAATCCCCCTGGAGCTATAAACCTCCATAGAGAACAGGTAAACTAGTAAAACAAGGCTCATAGAAAAGAAAATGTTTTCCGACAATCCACCACTAGATCTTTTAACCTCTTTCAACCCTCATCTACACCATACAGGTCCTCTGCCAACCCTCACTCCCCCTCGTTATCATATTCTTCCTCGAAAAGAAATCCCACCGCGCGCCCTTGCATCCTTGTCTGGCAGGAGGCTAGAAGGACTACCAAGAATCACTCCGGCTGACGGAAGATCCAGAGCCGGAGTTCGAATTTGCACCTCCATTGCCATTCTGCGTCGAGGACTGGGACTGCGACTGTGTGGTAGCGGCGCCCGCCTGGCCGTGTGATTGCTGAATCATTTGGTTGGTGACTTCGTTGCCGCTCCACTGTTTGGGGATTTCCTTTATGACAGCTTTGAGGCTTTCAAGCATGGTGGATGTGATTTGTTGGTGGTTTTGACGGTGATTCACTGGAGTGAAATGGAAATTTTGTGTTTTCGAGGGGTGATCTGATAGTGGTAAACGGGATATAACGGAGAGGAAAGGGCAGGAGGAGATAGCTTTCGTAATAGCAATAGTTTAGCGCGATGTTTGTGGAACTCTGGAAGTTGTCTAACAGAGTCTATTGCAAGGTGGGAACAAGCTTTATTAATACCATGACTGAACTGTGCTCTATGCCGATGACGAGGCTGCTTTTAGGTAGATACCGAATATTCCTTTGCCGAGGTTGACTCTGGAGATGGATGTGAGCTGAGATTATCTTGGCAAGGCTGTTCTCTGGCGCCACATTGGAATTCTAACATAGATACCTACTGCCTTAGTTTAGGCATTCAGCATCTAGATCTGCTGTCAGAGTCATTCCGTCTCGACACGCTGACCCTTCCTGTTGCCCCGACTGAGCCTTGCATCAGAATCAACGCCGTACTAGGACATCAGGACAACTTAAGCCGTTAGGCAAGTAGATCCTCCCGCTTGCGATTTCCCTGCTTTTGACAGTTCAACACAGCCATCCTTGGCTCAAGGACGTGATCTAAATATCCGAAAGAAGCTCAACAACAATGGTCACCGGCACCTGAAATCACGCTGCCTAGCGGGCCATTGAAAGGAAATTTCATAAGTGAAAGTAAAAAGAGTCGCACAATGTTAGATCCACATCGATGCGAGCTGAATAGCGTTGACCCGTGGTACACCAACATCCTACCTGCTGTGTTCGTGGCCTGTTAAATTCAAATATCGGGACACGAAGCCACCGCTTACACGCTGGAAAGAATCGGTGTCACCTACATATGTCTCAGGAACCCAGTTGCGCCGCCTCAGGCATCCGCAACTGCGAGTCCTGAGGCATCACATGCCTTCGTCCTCAGCGCAGTATATACAGGATCTAACACTTAGTTACCGCGAGGATTACATGATACCATAGACTGCATGCAATTTAAAATTTACCTTGATGGCCGACCACTAAGGTGCGATAAACGCAACAGAATTCTAACCATTTGAAAACAACCTCAACAAATTGCACCACCAGGATTTGCGAAGCATAGGTGCCTAACGGACCGTGAAAGAAAAAAATATTCTCGGCAAAGTAGAGCCGCAAAATGGTAATCCACCACCTCGATGACGCGAGAAGGACGAGCGAAAAAAGGGCGAGGAGGCTGATCTTTCTCACGTATCGACTAAGAACATGAGTTTTAAGTATTTTATTGAGCACTCAGTCGGACTTTTCAAAACTGAATAAAGTAAATAGCACGGCTATGGGTTTTATCGTACGTTTCATTCAATGCGAAGTTCCTTGCCGGAGGCAAACTCGCTAAAGTGATGAATTAGTTCCTTGACCGTAGCAGTTCCATACCATGTCCAATGAGCATATGCTCAGCCTTAGATATTTCAGCCATATCTGGAAGCCCGCCCAACGACCGGGACTGCCATTTCAGGGCGTCACGCATAGACTCCGGCCTAGATGGACAGGCCGAAATAAGAAGGAGGGTTGTAGTAAGCTTGCAAGAATTCCAAGGGTCTTTCGGGAATGAGAGGGTCCATTAATATTAATCGAAATCCACCTCCCAAGTCGACAACTGTTTCACCTTCCAGTACTGCGTGTTGAAATGCAGCAAACTTCATGGATGCAGCAGCACGCCCGTTCTCGAAGAAGCTCTTCCCAGCCTTATCCAGTTTTTTCAATGGAGTATACTGAAGCCCCATATTTCTGCGAACAGCCATGGTCGCCTCATCGTCGGCTGACATGTTGAATCTCTCTAGGATACCATCAATCTCAGTCGGTGTAGGCGGGAGCTGTCCAGTGAGGCGGAGAAGATCACATATTGGGTGGTCCGCAGGAGGGAGACACGGCTGGCTTGGTAGAGGTCTGCACTAATAAGTACTAGCAATTTGGCTTCACTCGAGACTGGTCTAGCTTGCCTTGATCTTTCAAATCCTACCGCCCATTGATGGCCGATATTATCAGAGCGTCACATTATGGAAAGTTGGAAGTCCGAGAGGACTGGAACTTCAAGAAGAGTGGAAGGTGGGGCAGGCATTAGGTGTAATATGTAATTAGCCATGGTTAACGCCTGTTAAAGGTTTAGAGGTTAGATTCTTTTTTTAATAAAGAAAGTTGGAGAGGTAGATATTATAGAAGCTAGATAGGCAATATAGGGACTTAAACAAATTAATACTCGGGTAGTAGCAGCTAGATAAGTAAAGGATACAAATGATTTTATTAATGATGAAAAGAGAGGAGGGAAGTTGAGCTAACAAGCTAGTCCAAGCTAACGGGGCAGAGAATCTGGGACAGGTGTTCACAAGAAAAAGGGCACATCCGTGGGAGTTGGTTCTGGATCTTGTTCTTGTTGCGCCGTTTTTCCGACACCGACGACGGCCACGCAGACCGAGACGAATGTCTTGACGGTTATAGCTAGTGTGTCAGAGAGTGCTTCGGCGACAGAGACGTCGGAGACTGCAGTTCAGACGGATACAGGGTCGGACACGGACTTGGGTGCAGGGGAAAATACCGACAGCGACAGCGACAGCTTATCAACCGTGGCCAAGGAAGGAATAAGGGCTGAGGTTGGCGTTAGAGCACTTCTTATCCTTGCGGCCGGCGGGTCCTGGTTCTTCAGGCGTCGCTGGCAGGCGAATGAAGACTGGAAAGGTATTCCTGTTATTCCGACGGGAGCGGAATAACAGGGCATGGTCACGAAGAGTAGCAATCTGCCTTCTGCTGCTACTATTACCACTCCGGCGAAGGCGGAGCAGGGGTTCAGGTAAGAGATGCGGGGGTAAAATTGTTAACATCTCGAAAGTGGGTTTACACAAAGTGGGTGAACGAAATATGGTTTGACCAGGCTGTATTCGCGACGTAAATTATTCTGTAATGTCCTGGACGGCTTTGATATTCACGATGTTGAACAGTTTAGCGTCCGTATTGGCTACTCGGGCAGCGCCTTGACAACAGCTACAACTTTTGAGCCGATGGGTATGAAGGGCAGCTCAACGGTGCTCCCTGCGAGCTTCCTACCCGCCATGAGACTCAGAAAGACGTAAGATATCGACATCCGTGTTTACACTTGATTTTTTTGAAGGATGGGGCTCTGTGGTATGGGCAGGATAATGAGAATAAACACGGACTTCGTCGACGATTTCATAGCCCAATGACGGTGCTGCCGCTAAGAATAGCTCCCCTTTATTACTCACATTGTTGTCAAGAAGGCAATTTCGGTTGGCTCCGTTAGCGCTGCATATGCTGACAAGCTCTGGGACGGCTGGCGAGAAGGAGTACTACAGCGGGTAATCAATAAACCTACGAGGGAGGAAAACCGCTGTCCTCTTGTGATTAGAGACGGGTCAGGGAAGAGTGGTCGAGGGGAATAGATAGGCTCAATTAGAACATATAGCCGTGGCTAAAATGAATATCCTGCCAAGGAAGGTTCTCATCCCGAGCAACACGGAGGAGGCGGAGTGGAAACTTGGCGTGAACAGCCCGGCCATTCTGATGGTGATCCTCTAAGCCAAAACGTAGCAATGTCTATTCCCGACGGCCTTTGACAACCTCGGAAGAAGCCCGCATGAGCTTATCCAGGATATTATTTGCTTGGCCCCTTAGGATGTAGCGAACGGTTGGTGAAGAAGGGATAATTGTGACACTGGCCATGCTGGTGGAACAGGCGGAAACCACGACGACGACCACAGGCGCTGGGGGATTAGATAATCCCGTTAAGGGCTCGAAAGGAACATAGCAGAAGAACTAGATCGAGGCCAGGCCGAAAGGTGCAGAACGTGGTGCAAACAATATGGCATGTCACTTTAACAGCGATCGATGATAGGTGGAAATATGGCCGTTTCCAGCCTCAGTAGAAGTGGCTTTCATTTTAGATCCCTGCTCCAATCCAAGGAATTTGCTTCCCCGCATTGAGATCATGATCTGCATCGCACATGCCCAATGTGGAAAGGCGGTTTCTGGTCAATATAGGCTGAATCCAGGGTTTAGATGGAGTAATTCACGCAACTGGAGCATTCTCCTTCCCCGCATCGTGATCGGCAAGGGACATTCCCAGCCCGGAAAGAGAAGGGGATGATTATAGCCTAAAAGCAATCACCATCTGGAATACATAAATAAGGTGCGGAGTAGCTGGAGACAGCTCAAGATAGTGTGTAACAGGCAAGCACAATGCGCTGGCACGCCCTCATCTGGCCGTTCCTGGCCCTGACGGTTGCTGCCGAAGATGGCTCCAAAGCGTGGCTGCGGTATGCTCCAGTCTCGTGCAAGAGAGATTGCCACAAAACACTCCCATCCCACATCACCATCCTCAACGCGAACAAGACAAGCCCGATATTCAGCGCAGCCGAGGAGCTTCAAGACGGCCTACACGGTATCGTCGGGAAACATGTCGCCATCACCCGGGGCTGCAACGCTCCCCCGTCATCCATCCTCGTAGCAACCGTGTCCGACTACCTCGCCTGCAACGGGACCACCGTCCCCGAGGACGTCCTTTCCCTTGAAGAGGATGGCTTCTACCTGCACACCCACGGCGCTTCTACCACAATCCTCGGCCAGAACGCGCGCGGCGCCCTCTACGGCGCCTTCGAGTACCTCTCCCTCCTCGGACAAGGCGACTTCGCAACCCTTTCCAACACATCCCTGACATCGAACCCACATGCCCCGATCCGCTGGGTGAACCAATGGGACAACATGGACGGTAGCATCGAGCGCGGGTACGCGGGGCCCTCAATCTTCTTTGCGTCTGGCAAGATCGTCGACGACCTCTCGCGCGCCCGCGAATACGCCCGCCTGCTCGCCTCTGTCCGCATCAACGCCATTATCGTCAACAACGTTAATGCGAACGCTACTCTCCTCTCAGCGGAGAACATGGACGGCCTCGCGCGTCTAGCAGACGCGATGCGCCCCTACGGCGTGGCGATTGGCATCTCGCTGAATTTCGCGTCGCCGCAGACCTTCGGCGGGCTGGATACATACGACCCGCTGGATGAATCTGTTATCGCCTGGTGGGAGAATGTTACTGATGAGCTGTACGCACGTGTCCCGGATCTGGCGGGATACCTCGTCAAAGCGAGTAGCGAGGGCCAGCCAGGTCCAGACGCGTATAACCGCACGCTTGCCGAGGGCGCGAACCTCTTTGCGCGCGCGTTGCAGCCGCACAGGGGAGTGCTCATGTTCCGCGCGTTTGTCTATGACCACCACATCTCCGAGGAGCACTGGAAGAATGACCGCGCAAATGCAGCAGTCGACTTCTTCAAACCCCTCGACGGCAAGTTCGAGGAGAACGTCATTGTCCAGATCAAATACGGGCCGATCGACTTCCAAGTGCGCGAGCCTGTCTCGCCACTCTTCGCGAACCTGCGAGAGACAAACGTCGCGATCGAATTGCAGGTCACGCAAGAGTACCTCGGGCAACAAGACCACCTGGTCTACCTGCCCCCGCTGTGGAAGACAATCACCGACTTCGACCTGCGCGTCGACAACACCTCCTCGCCCGTCCGCGACATCATCTCGGGAGAGCACTTCTCGCGCCCGCTCGGCGGCTGGGCCGCCGTCGTCAACGTCGGCACAAACACCACCTGGCTCGGAAGCCACCTCGCCCTCTCGAACCTGTACGCCTACGGCCGTCTCGCCTGGGATCCGACCCTCGACTCCGAGGCGATCCTCGACACCTGGACGCGGCTCACCTTTAGCGCGCACCCGCGCGTCCTCGAGACCATCAACACCCTCTCGATGACCTCCTGGCCCGCATACGAGAACTACACGGGGAACCTGGGCATCCAAACGCTCACGGATATCCTGTATACGCACTACGGGCCGAACCCGGCGTCGCAGGACGGGAACGGCTGGGGCCAGTGGACACGCGCCGACAACGACTCCATCGGCATGGACCGCACCGTGTGGAACGGGACCGGGTTTTCGGGTCAGTATCCGGCGGAGGTTGCACGTGTCTATGAGGATCTGGAATCCACGCCGGATGACCTACTGCTCTGGTTCCACCACGTCCCGTATACATATATGCTCAGGAGCGGCAAGAGCGTGATCCAGCATTTCTACGACGCGCACTACGCGGGCGCGCAGGTCGCAGATTCATTCGTGGATCAATGGGAAATTCTAGAGACCCTAATCGACAAACGGCGCTTCGAAGAAGTCCGCCGCCGCTTCGTCTACCAGGCGGGCCATGCCGTCGTCTGGCGCGACGCGATCACATCCTTCTACCACAATCTCTCCGGCATTGCCGACCAGCACAGCAGAGTGGGCCACCACCCGTGGCGCATCGAGGCCGAGGATATGACCCTGGACGGGTATGTCCCGTATGCCGTGAGCCCGTTCGAGACTGCGAGTCGAGCCGTCGCCGTCGTTACCGAGACAAACTCGACGACCGGTACCGCGAGCGCGACTGTTCCCTTTGCAGATGGGGTGTATGACCTCGTCGTGAACTACTATGATCTCTATGGCGGGCACTCGCAGTGGAAGGTGTATCTGAATGACAAGCTTGTCGGCTTGTGGAAGGGCGATATGGAGGATACGCTGGGCCATAACCCGTCTATTTACATTGACGGGCATTCGGCGACGAGGATCCGGTTTCGCAAGGTGAAGGTCAGGAAGGGGGATAAAGTGAGGATTGTGGGTGTGCCGGATGGCACGGAGCCCGCGCCGTTGGATTATGTAGCGTTTCTTCCAGAGGGAATTGTAGATTAAGTAGGCAGGTAGTTATGCTACATTGCGCTGGGCACCCTGGTCGTGCCGCGTATATGATCTGTCCGCCAAAGGTCTCCTTCCTCCCTGGCAAATATGGCAAGAAGGTGATGATATCTAAATCCGCGATAGACTTGTTATGTATGGTACTGGTTTCTAGTCAAGGACCTCAACCTGTCGGCTAGAGTGGAACTGCGTTAGAAGACTACAATAACATCTATACATGCGTACTATATGTATTTAGTATTAGCCGTCGTCTTGCATTGCAACGCCATTGCATTGTTATACTATATGCAATTAGTATCTCGCCCGGCCCTTGTGCAGGCACTGATCTACGACCTTTGCGATTGCCAGACATTCTTCGTCTCGCAGGCGACTCGTAAACACTTGAACGGAGCACGGCGCACCCTTGAGGAGCTTGCCATTATCTGCAGCATGCATGTCAACAGGATATCTTTCTGTCTACAAGGTAGGTCGTGGCACTCACAATCTGGCATACACTGCCCTTCTTTCTTCTCAAAATCTGGATATTCATCCGCTCGCTTGAACGGAATGACGCACGCAGGGTACTGTTTCCAAACGAAAACATCAGCACCGGACTAGTAGGTGAGATGCAGTTATTGGATTCTAACTTACATCCAACAGATTCAAGAAACTCGTGTACGGAGTCAGTCCGTACTGATCATGCTCGACTGCTGTATGCTGTGCTGGCGGACAGATAACGGCATCAAGGTTATACTTTCGCCAAAGACGATGCCAATCCGCAATTATCTCGCCTCGTTTGATATTCAGGATTGAAAGCCTGTCAAGTGGCGGCATCTCCCCGAAGCCTGGGACGAACTTTGAGCCGAGGCCTTTTTTAAGACTTGCTATAACCGCTCTCGACGCAATAGGCGGCTCGCCACCTCGTGCGACGACCTCGCTAGCGGAATTGTCGAAGCTGAAGAATTTCCAGATGACTTCGAGCGCTTTCGCAATGTGACATTCCCCTGCTCCCAGCGGGATAATCTCATGGCCATCGGCTCTCAAACACGAAACCGCACTCTGCAATGCATCCCTCACAGGTGGGTGCAAAGGGAACCCCGGATCCTCGAGGAAGAACGCCAAGCGCAGCTTCGACTTTATCTGCCCTGTAACGTCCCTCCATGGGATATCCAGTGCGCCCGGATCATACAGCGCAGGTCTGGCGCTGAGAACAGCCCGAGTTAGGATCTCCAGTGCGTCGATATCATTTGCCAAGGGGCCGACGGACCCATACACCGTCCTCAGCCCCCCAGTGCCGTAGCCCTGCTGCTTCCCGTCTGGGATGCGGCTTGCTGAGGGCTTGAAACCGTAGAGTCCGCAGCAGAGGGCGGGGATGCGGATCGATCCTAGGATAAACAGTCAATCGGTCTCTTATCCGGCCGTGGGGTTGCCGGTCACAGTGCGGGACGTACCTGCAACATCGGTCCCAATACCAAGTGGAGACCCGCGCAGAGCGAGTAAGGCGCCTTCGCCACCGCTGGAGCCACCCGCCGTGAGTATCGTATTCCACGGGTTGAGCGTGCGACCGAAGATGACGTTCTCCGAGTCCGCAGTCTATGTGCACGCAGCGTGAATGAGCTCTCGACACCACGAACCTTAGTGACGAATTTGGGCACGTACCATCAAAGTCTGAGGAACATTCGTCTTGACATAGAGAATAGCCCCCATCTCTAGCAGCATCTCGACCAAGCATGAATTGTGCGCGGAAGGCGGATGATCCAGATACGCGGTGAACCCGATCGTCGCTTGTGTCCCTGCTATCTGCAGACAGTCTTTTACGCTGATCGGGAGGCCGTGCAGAGGACCTTTCACCTGCCCTCTTGCTCGCATAGTATCAAGCTCTTGAGCTCGTGCCAGGGAATCATCAAACAGGGTCTCGGTGAGACAGTTAGTCTACTCTACCGATTAGTCCCAAAACCTTGTGGTCAGAGTGATAGTGATAGTCGGTTATGGCCGTACCAACTGTCCTGCAATCGCTGCCCTCTTGCAAAATGCAGTCGTGACTTCGACCGCCGTGAACTGCCCTGTCGCGAGATTTTGAAGTAGCGATGCGACATTATGATTCTCTGTGATGCCCAGCTCCCTCGTGGTGAGGATATTGCAGCGGCGGATAATGTCGAGGTTAATCAGATCCACCTTGCTGTCTTCCAACGGCAGCGACAGGGTATTCCACAATTTCTCCGGAATCAACCATGCCTTCGGAATTTTCCCCCGGCATTCCTGGCGTTTCTTTGCGGCTTTGCCCTGCCAGATCGGTGTGGCGTCGGAATGGTGGTCCTCCATGCTGCGTAAGTAGCCGAAGGATGTTCTTTGAGTCTGCTATAGATGTGCTGTTTATGTTCCAGTGATAGCAAAGGCGCGGTTCACTTAGTCGATTAAACTTTCCAAGTTTATGAGCGCTAGTCGCGAGAGAATAAAAGGCTCCCAAAGTGCCGAGGACGTAAGCAATGGACCATGAATCAGATGCATGTTGCAACATTTACCGAGGTACATACTGGGTAAGCCTGACTTTGGGAACAAGGGGTACATTCGGCATTCGCCAATCATCGCTTATGTATAGTAGTTGAATTATTGGGGTTTGTCATCCACATAACCACGTTAAGCGAGGGGTTGATTCAAGCTCGAGTGGGGTCGGGCCATACTGGTTGGTGGTTGGAATCCACCTAGTACTTAGTAGCCTAATTTATTCCGAAGGCCCTATACAGACCTTCGTTTGAGGTTGAGTCTGTAGTCAGAATCCGCGGCGCAGATTCCTTATACACGCTTGGTGCGCGTCAGGTCAGGCAGCGTGGTTCTAGGCGTTGCAACCCAGCCGCGCGGCCACATGCAGGCATCCTCGTCCGAGATAGTTAAGCACATCCTACGATCAAACTCACTTCCTGCTCCTCCTCCTGTTGGTGCTCCTCTACAAAATACCCAATATGCCCCCCCGAACCCGCTCCCTCCTCCTCCTCCTCCGGCAAAGTCGAGCCCAACGCGCCCACTTCGCAATCCTCATCCCCTCACCCACGGACCCGGACACAGGCAGTCTGATAAATGTCGTCGGCGCCCCGATGACCGGGTACAAGCACGTTTTTGAGCGCGGCTACCGCCTCTCTGCAGAAACGCAGCCGCACGAGCTCGTGGCCCTTGGTGAAGTCGATTCCACGCATCTTGTCGACGACGACTTTCCCACCGATGAAACGACCCTGCGTGCGGAGGATGAGCCCAGGGGTGCAATTGCGCTCGAGGCTGCGCAGGTCCCCGCGACGCGGATTAGCGAGAATTTTATGGCGCCGGTTAATGATGTATACTTTGCTTTCCCTTTCACTTGTCCATTACGGATATATTATTATTGCATGAAGCTTATCCTGATGATTCTCGCTTGGTGATAGACGACAAAAACGGGATGCCAGGAGTGGACGATGGACTTTGTTCGCCGTCTCGTGGCCAAAGGGTATATTAATGCTAGTGCAGTGGACATTGTGCAGTGGAAGCGAGACCCTCCTGGGTTTGGGAATGGTCTGCGTCCTGTAGCGTGAATGACAAGAATCTTTTTCCACAGAAAGAGCCTCTCATCAATCGGAGACTAGCTGGGGAGCTATCTGCGGCAATTACCATGAATGTTCCATTAGCTAGCTAGTAACAACAATATCCTTGTGATATGCTCAGCTCATAGACCTGTCAACTCAAACTCCGAAACGCAGAGGCAGCCTAGTCTAATCCAATCTTGAACTACATCTAAGCACCACCAAAAACCAAAAGACTTCGAATTCCGACCCTCCCAAACCCGCGCTTGCGTAGCAGCTCCCTCCCACGGTGGACCGGAAACTCCGCGACCACTAGCACACCGATATCATCAAGAGCGATGCCGGCTTTCTCCAAAAGCCTGAGCACCGCGCAAAGAGTCTCCCCCGAGGCAAGCGCGTCGTCAACAACCACAACCGAACCACCAGAGGGAATCAAGCCTCGCTCCATCTCTATCGTCGTCTCCGCTGCAGCTGTTGTCTTAGAAGGTGGAGACGAAATGTGTGAAGTAGACTTGCGGACGGAGACCGTAGGCGATGGGAGCTTGCCAGCCTCTCGAATTAGGGCTAGAGGTATATCAATCTGTGCGGCGAGTGCCGAGGCAAAGATGAGACCGCCTGTCTCAATAGAGACAATTGCGCTAGTAGCACCGCTCCAAAGTTCAGAAAAGTAGGCCCCTAGAAGGCTAGTGCAAAGAGTTAATCCATTGGGCTTCTGGGCGATATCGAGGACGTGGCGGAATTTTATGCCCGGACGAGGGAAATCGGGCACTGCGCGCACCATGTCCGCTAGACGATCCAGGTCCTTGTGCAGGAGTGGTAACAGATAGTCGTGGGCGAATCGTGTCGCTCCCTCCTTTCCCCTCATGTTGTTTTCGAAGATGAGGCAGGGTCGGTGATCTCCTAGCTCCTCGTTGGGAGTGCACCGTGCCCCACGAGCATGCCGTGTGTTCTCGCTGGCCGTAACGCGGACCTCGAGAAGCCTGCTATCTGGGACCAGATGACCGAGTGTTGCGACCGGCGCGTGGTCTCGCATCCCTGTGATGAACAGCACATCCATATCGCTGTTGTCATACACCACCTGTAGAAAGTGCTCTTCCGGCAGCCGCGGCCGGGATCGCACCTGGTCCTGGTAAAACGCGGTAAGCTTCCCCCTATGCTGCTCCTTGTACGCACGATCACCAAGTAGGAGGTGGAGGTCTGCTCCGGTAGCATTCGCGTATTCCTGCTTGGTAACGTTGCTGATGCTAACCGCACGAACTGAGATCGCCTTCGCACCAGATTCGAGCGCAGCAAAGGTTGAAACCCACAGCTCGGCACAGTAATCCTTACCCGCCCCCGTCTCCCCAGTGACTAGGATAATGAGCTTCGGCTCCATGGCCTTTTCCGGCAGCGGACACGCATGCGCCAGCACATTGCGCGGGTCCATGGTTTGTTTCAGACGGACCAGACGCGGTCTGTTCGACCCGAATGCCTTCGCCGCTAGGGGAGCGTCTCGAGGATCCGGGCCGAGATCTGCACTGTACGCTCCGCAACAGGTGGGTAGCCGGAGGAAAGCATTCGCGGTGTTGTATACCCACTGCACGACGCGTCGAGCGGTTTCGGTTCCGTCTTCCTCGCGCGGCCAGACACCTGTTATGACACATGCGAAGCCCCAGTCTCGAATCCCGAAAGCCGTTCCGTTGGGTGTTTTGTCGTGCACTGCGCCGGCGCCTTGGAGGAGATGGAAGTAGCAGAGGGGCGTGGGTCGATCGGTCATTGCCGTTGTCAGGATGGTAGTCACAGGCTCTGCTCCGATGTCCTTGAGGAATACACATCGTTTGAACGAGGATGTTTTCCCGCCGCCGTGCCCGCCGTGCATTGTGGACATGTACATGTCGGCTTCGAACAACCCCAGTGTATCTGGAGTGTTAATTGTCACGTTTCCTCCGAGAACATCGTAGAGTGATGTGGTGCCTGGGTGATTATTGGACGAAGTCATACTAGTTTCGAAGGCCATTACCCCGAGACGAAGACTGCCGCTATCCCAGTACAAATATGCGTCTGCAGAGCTCGTCCGAGGGAACTGGAGAGCAGCTTCATCGAAGGCGCTGATCTTCTCCTGGACTCCGTTCGCATTCTCGAGAGAATCGGTCCAGCTGTGAGTGACGAAGTCTATGTTCTTGAACGCTTTGAAGACGACGCTGACAACGATGCCAAAATTCGTGCCTGCGCCGCGCATCGCCCACAGCAGCTCGTCCCCGTTTTCCGGACGCACAGAACCTGGAGGCTGATCCTCCTCTGGGACATTGCCAATACGGAGTATTTGCCCGGAGTTGACACTGACCATTATCGCGCCGACAATGGCATCGCAGGTGAGCCCGTACGACCTGCCCAAGTGCCCAATGCCACCCTGCAGCCACAAGCCAGCACCAACGCTTGGGCGAGAGCCCATGGGCACAATCAGACCCGCTGGAACAGTCGCCGCTACGATATCACCCGCCGTACATCCCGCACCGGCGACGACGACCGGATTCTCACTCAACCTGTCGCGGTAGACCCGTACTTTGTTGAATGCGCGCATATTCACAGCGACAACGTCGCACTGTAAACAGTGATCCCCGTGGCCTCCAGCTAGAATACTCAAAGTAACACCATGCTCCAGCGCCCACTCAACGCACAACTGGACATGATGGATTTCCGTTGGTTTCGCAATAGCCGCCGGGTTCTGGACGCGCGCGTGTCGGTTCTTGACTACCACCCGCTCTCGCTCTGCTATCGGCACCTGGAAGGCCAGCCCCGGCAACGACGTTGCATGTGGAGTGAAGGTGACCATCACGTCTGGCGAGCTGAAGACAAGATGCTGCGGGTACGCATCATCACGATGGGCCAGCGCGCGGCAGATTTTCCGCCACTCGGCTTGCGGCGCTTGATCTGCCTCTACATCAGAGAGGACGAAGCCAGCGATGAACAGGGAAAAGTCGTCCAATGCTCCATCGGTATCGGGGACGTGGACGGTCCCCGTGGGGAAGGAGGCCGTCTGGTGGCATACCAGACCGTCCAGTCGTAGAGAGTCCGCACGATGGAAGACCACGACCATTCCCTTTGCGGCAAGGAGGGTCAAAGCGTATTTAATGTATGCGTCTCGTGGTTTCAAGCCGTACATGCTATGGCAGAAGAGAACGATGTCGTAAGTCTCGGGCGTCTCGCTTGATGCGGTACTGTTGATAACGAACGGACGTTGCTCGATACGAGGCTCGTCTTCTAAACCTGGCAGCGCTGCCCCGTCCCCTATTCGATCCAACGACGCTCGCAACCTCGCGGCAAACAGATCATTTGGCTCAAACGCAGTGTATCTCCGGATTTTGGATCTTAGTGGGCGGGGGAGGAATCCAAGCACAGTCCTCGGGCCCGGCCCAATCTCCAGAAGCGAGATATCGTTCCGTGAGGCGAAGAGTGGCCCTAGTGCTCTCGTCAGTTGAGGGATTATGAACTCTTCGTATGTCGTTGTCCATGTTCCTCGCGATAGGACTTCGAAGCCGGCGTTGTACTTTTCGTCAAAGAGTAGTTGTCCTGTCGACGAAGGTGACGAGAGTTCTCTCATTGCTTGTCGGAGAGTGGCCTTGAGGGTGTTGAGCGTTGCCATCTCTGTTCGAGTTCGAGATGGTGGGCTAGCTATGGCGTATTTGGTTACTTTGCTTGGAATAGTTGACTTGATAGAGCGAAGAGAAAACACAGCCCAGAGGAGAGGATGGAGAGAAGAAGAGGATGTAGGAGGAGGAACTAGAGTAACAAAAAGCGACCACGAGGCGGTTCTCGTTCTTTATACAACTGAAGCCAGTTCTGCTGCTTGTCTTAACCAACTTACTTGTTTTGTTGCGACAACTGCAACACTGGTATTCAGGGTGAATAGAGCTTATCTTGATTTTGTTGACCTCTGTCAGGATCGATGAGGTGCACGACCCCCCCCATTTGAACGTGGCACCTATCGCGGGGCGTCGCCAACATCCCTGTCGGTTTTCCTTAGTGGGCAGATGATCAAGCAAATATAGCCTTGCAATATAAAAGCTATAAACTAGAATAGTCGTATCTGCATATTCAACACACTAACTAGAGATTCATTGCTTTACCAGGGCTCGTTCTTCCCCTGGCATCGTTTCTTCATGCACGCCCACAATTACCTCTAACGCACAGAATGCAATTACAAGGGCCCTCGACCGTAAGTCGCTTCAGCCACTGTTTTCCTCACGCACGATCTGACTCTATACCCCTGCCAAGATACTGGGACGAAATGCGAGACATGGGCGCTTTGAGCGAGTCCATCGCCTTCGACCTACCACCGGATTCGGCGGCAACGGCGTCGGCGACTGCCCCTTCGTGAACCTCACCTTGCACATGAACGAGCACTCGAACAATGCAAGCTACTGCCTGAGCCGAGAATTCAACCAGGCCGCATTCCAGGACGGGGACCAGGCAAATGTGAACGCATGCTTCGCAACAGAGAACTACTCCCGGGTCTGGCCCTATTGGTCAGAGCTGCCTCATGGCACAGACCATATCGGCGTTAGCGGCGTCATATACGACACGGTTGGTTCGCCTGGCGAGCCTATCTTCTTTCTTCACCACGTAAGGCTCCACGCATCTCACCGATCCTATTTCTCCCTATCTCCGTTCTAATATATCTTTCATCCGCAGAATTACATCGACCACCTCTGGTGACAATGGCAAAGGAAGGACCTCCCCGCGCGTCTATACGACATGAACAGCCAGAATGTGCCGACGCCCGAGAAGCTGGAGCTGGCCCACTGGGACTTCCCCTCGGATGCGATCCTGAACTACGACGGCGACCCGGCCAACGTTACTACCTTGCACCATAACCTCTGGATGGTGGGCTTTATCCCGAATGCCACCGTTGCGGATGTCATGGATCTGGGTGGGCTTTTGATTTGTTTAGAGGACAACTAGTGGGTTTTTTGAGGATTATGTACTTTGATAGATTGGGTCTATTCTATATGTATCAATAGTGCCCATGCTCATGGATTGGGATAGGAGGTGGAAAATCTGTCGAACAGCAGCACAGGCGCTTGAGGAATTACGGGGTACCAGAAGTAATCCCGTTAGCTAATATCAATCTCAGCTAGATTCGGCATATGATCATATAAGTTTCAATCAAGTATGGTATAGACGCTTATTCCCATCAACCACTGCTGATCCGAGGAGAAATGGTAGAGTTCGAAGAGACACGACCGATCCCAACCCCATCTCACCAGCGTATGCGCGTAAATAATAGGTCACGCGGCGCTTTGGTAGCCATATCCAGTATGTCGCCTGCGATAGGCGTCTCCTGGTATGGTTCTCGTTGACCAGCTGTGCCATTAACCCAGGTCCCGGGAACCCAAAGTTGATCAGCACTGAGCGCCAGATCATATCATACAGAAAACAGATTGAGGCAGATCTGTTTTCCTTACCTAGGCGTAGCCCGACTATCGTAGAGACTTAAACCAGAAATCCAGCGTTCTCACGACCCACATGCTGGCGGTGTGGTCCCGAGTCCCTTGTTGCGATACCCCAACAGACCAAGCCGAACAACAAGCGGCTTCCACGTTGCGGCAGAGGTGCAGATGATGCTGATTGCGAGCTCGAGTATCGCCCAAAACGTTATCGCCTGCCCGGTTCCCATATCCGCCGTGGAATGCTTGGCGATGTACACCACCCGGGCGATGGTGGCTATGCTTGCTCTAGATTTCCTGCATTAGTCGCGTGATGTGATTGATAGAGGCAGGAGGAAGAAAGAAAAGTGTAGGGGTATAATTACGGACACGGAACCTATACCAAGCAGAAGGCGCACGGAAAATTTCGTCCTCGAATCCATGCGCGAACCACGGAGTAAGATAAACGGGATAGCGAATCCGACAATCGTGTCGGCGAGCAAGACCCATGCCGAATGGACGAGCATGACCACTCGCCGAGTCCAAAAGGCAATGCATGAACCGGGAATATCCGGGTTGACCAATTGCTGCCAGATATAAGATGTCGGACGGCAGGAAAAAACACCGTGGATTACGAGCGCGAGTGTGGTGATTGCGCCTGTGATTATCAGGACATACAGGGTCATGGCTTGGCCGCGGCTCTGGACGATCCGGAGGAGAGTCCAGATAAAGGCTAGCTTCATCAGGAACGTGCCTACGGCATATAGCAGGTCACATATAAATAGACCCTAGGCTGTGTTAACAGCTGGTATGGTATCTTAGAAGAATGGTAAAAGGTGCGCTAACCTTCATGACTTGCGCACATTGTTCAGAGCATTTACTGTCGGTGCTAGGAAGGTGACCTTGCCACAATTCGACTATGAATAAAACCGAAACAGCGGTGTAGAAGAGCTATTCCAACAACGCAATCAGAATTCTCATTCCGATCTCGCCCAACCTTATGTATCGGTAACATACCGTTGCAGATATCGCAAGCCCATCATCTGGGAAAGGCCCCTTCTGGAGACGGCTGCGGACAAGGAGTCGTAAGGAGATAAAGAGCCAGACAATGATTGTAAAAGTCAGGCAAGTGGCTATGCATGCAGCTGCACCATAAGCCATCCTGGAGGGGTCGTGAGAAGCATGTCGGGGCGTTGATATTTGAAAGATGCAGCGGTTTTATATTCCGAGAGTGGTGAGGTCATCAACCACCTTCATTCGTGGACCTTGAATCCGAACCCTGGATCGATCTCTCGTTCCATCGGAAAATAAAGTTTGCTTGACCTGTCAAATCTACATAGGCAGATGCTCTCAGAGTTTGAATCTATATTCGGAAAAGCTACCCATATTACTGGGTATCTTTAATAACATGACAAGCAGTTCCTCAAAAGCCCGGCATCAAGCCCTCAGCATCAGGAAAAAGGCTTGATGGTACCGTATTCCAATCCATAGCAAACGCTGTCCAGGCCTGCTGGGTCACTTACACATGTATCTGTAGCTCTGACGAGGCGTCATCGACGACTCTCCGGCCGCCACCACCACCAGCAGCACGGGATCGAGTGCGGAACGATTCAACAATCCGCGAAAGATCACCTCCACCGTATCTACAGAATCCAAGATTATCCATTGACTCGAGGAATTTAATACAATGCTCTAGACGCTGCTGTAACTCTATACTCGGCCAGCGAGCCAGGGAGAGGAGCGAAATCATCGCGACGTCGAGGATCTGTTTCGTATCTACGACCGTGAGACTCGAGAAATCATTCGACGCGTGTATGAGGGTAAGAATTTTGTACGAGTGTTCGGCGGCTTCGACACATAGTTGGCCTAGCCTGCCGAGCTTGAGAGCGCTGCTTTGGATATCGGCGAGGAGAGCCAGGCGTGTGAGCGAAATTATCCGGGTCCAGTATCGCAGGTGCAAAGTATAGACGGGCCGTTTGTGAGGGGGCGCCATTGTTGCACCCGCCTGGAGATGTGCGGGCAAGCTTTCATGCCACTTTTGTAGCGCTGAAACACTCTTGTCTAACTCTTGTAGTATCCCTCGTTGATCTGTAGACATAGAGAGCCGAGCAAGTTTTGCATATATTGAGAGATCTTCCACATTGAAGGTAACTGCCTGGTTGAAGAGACCCCAAGGATCGTAGGTTCCGGTGCTCACGGCCTGGAAGGAGTCAGATTCCCAGATGCGAAAAGAGTATTGATTATTGCGGAAGCACACCATCTCAGAAGGCATACCCGGATGCCAGCTACCTAGATCGAGGTTTGCATGAGCGGCCCGAGAGCCGCGAAATACAAGCATCTAGCTCATAAACTGTCCAGGCGACACGGATTGCCGCCTCACGCTGTATAGTGGTCATCTCGGCGTAAGCCTGCGGTGCATGCAACCCCAGACAGTATGCAATTCGGACCGCTGTGCCGACATTTAAATATGACGCAGCAGGGAACCCTTGGTTGTGCAAGAGAATACGCTGGAAGAGAAGATATTAGTTCTCCAGAAGCCAAGACTGGGCGTTACCCCACGATGTTGGATATTAATGATTGTTATGTAGCTTACCATGGCGCAGAGTGCTCGAATGCTGGAGTCCAGATAAATAGATCTTCCTCTCCCACAATCGTTTCATGTTCGCGCAAGATGGTCATTGCAGCTGCAACACAAGTGCGTCTGGTGTATTTGAACGCCGGATCATGGAAAGTGCGGAGGAGGAATGGACGATGGATCATGATAATCTTTTCAGCTGCGGATATCGCAAGGCTTCACCGAGCAATACCGAGCCAGGAGATTTGTGTTTCTTTAGCTTTATCCTGTCGCAAGAGAAAAGAGGGTATATCCTGCACGATAGATCTCATCCTTTGGTCGGCTTTCAAGATATGTTCATATTGCTCTTGGAGCGAGTTTCTTTGCTTCATTGGTCCAAGCCCGTCAAGTAGGCTGGGCATCAGTTCTGCCAGACTAACAAGCACGCAAACGTACGTACTGATTGTTGGATTTTCGGCTGGCATATTTACCAAATCATAGCCGTTTGCGTTCATCGGGCGACTAGTCAAGAAATGCATTGGGGAGATACTGTAGGAGTCGGTCAAGGGGATCGCGAAATGGTCTTGAACAAGCATTTGACACCATACTCTCTTGCCTACTTCTCGCTCAACTCTCTCCTCCCATTCATCCTTTGTTTGGGAAATATTTATTGCATGATCCTCGATTTTGTGGAGCCCAAGGCACTCCGCAAGGCGTACCGCAGCACTAAACAGATTGGCATTCAGCTGGCTAAAGCTAAGGTTATGAGCGACCTCGGTCGAAATGATGATGGCCTGAATAGAGTATATTGAGGCATTGCCGAGAAAGTGGGCGCTGTAAAGAATTTGCATCATCGTAGAAAAGAACTGATGGGCGGGCGGCACTGTGTGAAGATTGATATCCACTAATTCTCTTGCCTTCCTACTATTCTGAATTGAGTTGACTGTACAGCTTAAGACAGAATAGTAAAGAGCTAGCCATAGTGGGTGTTCATAGATTCCTCTTTCCCAAAACGACTCGCACTGTTCGAGAAACGTGGGACCGTGGATACAATTGTGATGCCATGCCATGTGATAGATGTGAAAGCTAACAAGTTTCTCAGCATCCATCCGACTGATAGCGGGATACGTCGACCCCAGGCTAAGTTTACGGATTTGACGTGGCCCGTTCAATGACAGCATCCTTCGGTCATCTTTGCGATATGGACATGCACACCTCCTATGGGGGTAACAACGAGCCGAGTTTCGTCCCCAGGCAAGGTGTTCGATTTCCGTGAGAAGCGATGATTGTATGTTGTTCGAAAGTGTATGAGCCGATCTAGGCAAGGATTTTGCGGGTATGCAATCTTCAACTAAGCCTTTTTTATCATGTTCCATGACAGTGATAGATCCTTCTGGCTCTATTATACTTCCGCCAGGGTGAAGCAGACGTATCCTTCCCCTCACCCTTTCAGCAATGAAGTGCAGTTTATTATTCGTAGAGACGGATTCCAAATCTGTCAATGTCGACTTCAGAAACTGGATCTCAGGCACATGCACACCGTTTCAACGGAGCACTCGATATTGAGTCGTCTGCATCTTGAGCAGGGGATTTTTTTTGTCACATTTCCTTTTTTATTTTGTGCACTTTGTGTTATGTCAGTTTTCTTCTCGGCTTGATGGGGGAGGGGAGGCTCTGGCAATAGGTATGTACCTCGACACGCTTGAGGTCGACGCTGCGAAACACGTACGCCGGTCTGCTTGCCACTTGCGCCTGGTTCCATCGCTTTGCTGCCGGTTGTCCAAATCAACCATCTCTTAGCACATTCGACCATTCAAAGCGGTGCCGGCCAAGGAAGATAGGGACGGAATGCGCCGTGCGCCGGTGTCGGGTGCGGGTGAGTTGGAAAACTCGCGCGAAACTCGCTCGACGGTGGTGGGGCCGCATCCCGCTCCTCAGGGCTTCACCACCAGATACTAGGATTATCTGGACAAGATGTGTTTACCTAAAAGAAAACGAGCATATTACACGAAATTCTAGGCCGCATGATTTTCCAGGTGCGGCTTATCTCAAGGTTTCTATTGGTCGGCGAAACCTCAATGGCAGATAAACTTTGCTCCACCTAGTATACTGGCCCTGATTGCCCACATATAGACAAATGGACGGTAAGTTGTATCGGGGTAAGTTGAATTAGTATGTAACTAGAGATCAACCTTATGCGGTGAATTTCCTGGTATTAAAAGGGCTCCAAGCTCCAATGCCTGTCAGCTAATTTGTTCTTATTTTCTTTAGCAAAAGTACATACAAGAAAATCATGTGCAAGTCACCACTTCATTCATTCCTTGTCAAGCTTCCAAAATGTGAGCATCATATTCACCTCGAGGGTGCCTTGACCCCCCAGCTAGTCTTTCATCTGGCCAGCAAGAATGCTATTCCTCTCCCGAAATTACCGCACTACCAGAGCCCCGAGGTTCTAGCAGCCAGATACGAGGCATTCGATAGCCTCGATGACTTCCTGAACATCCACTATGCCAACATGTCTGTCCTGATCACCGAGGATGACTTTTACGACTTGGCATGGTCTTATCTTTGTGCCGCACACGCTGATGGAGTTCACCACGCAGAGGTCTTCTTTGACCCTCAGTCTCATACATCGCGCGGGATCCCTATAGCATCAGTTATCAAAGGTTATAGCCGCGCCCTGACTCGTGCAGAGTCTGAGCTAGGGGTCACATCTCGCCTTATCATGTGCTTCCTTCGGCACTTGCCGGTCCCATCAGCCCATGCTACCTTTGACTCCGCAACGGAATTTATCCAAGATGGAACTATCCATGGGGTTGGGCTAGACTCTTCTGAGGTTGGATTCCCTCCGGAGCTTTTCACCGATGTTTTTCGGAAAGCCAAGGACGCCGGTCTGCACCGGACGGCTCATGGCGGCGAAGAAGGAGACATCTCTTATATCACGGGGGCTCTCGATTCCTTGGAAGTGGACCGAATAGACCATGGGATCCGGTTGATTGAGGACCGAGAGGTTATGAACGCCATCGCTGCCAAAGGAACCTTGCTTACCATCTGCCCTCTGTCCAACGTTTACTTGCGGACCACAAAATCGGTCGCTTCTCTCCCGCTCCGAGAGTTCTTAGAGGCCGGGGTGCAATTCTCGTTGAACAGCGATGATCCGGCTTATTTTGGTGGTGGGATACTGAACAACTACTGTGCGGTAGAAGAGGCTTTCGGCTTTAGCCTGGATGAGTGGAAGACGATCGCGATCGCAGCGGTGCAGGGAAGTTGGATCAGCGAGGCGAGAAAGAGTGCCCTCGTACAAAAGATCGAAGATGTTGTTTCTCAATTTACATAATTCAAGGGACTAGGAAATGAACGAAATTACTCAGTTATTAATCTTGAGTTACAGGCAACCAGAATTAGAATAGATCCGTCTGGTTTGTTTTTGTAAGGACGCTGTGTGTTTAATATGACCTTGTCTACAACGGAGGGTAGCCCCATGGCGCTACTTTATATTTAGTCTGTCTTGTGGAGATGGCAATGCTAATAAAGGCGATTAAGGTGAAGAATGGTGGGAGTAGGAAGATATACATCTATGTTACGGAAGGATCTCGACCTCTCAAGTACGTATCTTTCCTGAACTTTGGGTCGCGTTTACCATAGACCCTGATGGTTTAGATTTGACTTACCTGGATCTTAGTTCTTACAAGAGGGTGACTTAATATCCAACTGGAACGACCCTTATTCGCTACTCTGCTTCAAGCTCGTATATTTTTGAAACACAAACTGGTGCCTGGTGCCTGATGAGTCATCAAATCAATCAACGCGTGGCCCCATATGCTCTGCTTCAGATGCTGCGCCTCAAACCTCCTTTCTTTTCCCCGAGGGGACAAGACTCATTCATCAAGGGGACCAAAACATCAACATGGTCGAGAGAAAACCATCTCTCCTCTCCCGGCGGGAGATTGAATCGCTCATCGCGGATGGCGCGATGATCTTCATCCTCGACCAGTTCGTCATCAAGGCTAATGCGTGGGCCCCGTACCACCCTGGGGGTGACATGGCGATCCTCCATATGATCGGGAGGGACGCCACCGACGAGGTCACTGCGTATGCTCCAAGAATTTTATCCCCGGATAGGGATTCTAATATTATCTTGCAGGTTGCATTCGGCTGAGACGAAGCAATTGATGCTGAGCCGCTACCGTATCGGAAGGATCGAAGGTCGCTGGACGAATTTCACCCCTCCGATCCAGGGCGGCAAGTTCAGGTCGCTGGCCGGTATTGATCCCGAGTACGATTCAGCCTCGTCGGACGAGTCGAGATCTCGCGGTGCGTCGCCGGTTTTCGATAGCGATCGCGGTACACTCCGACATCGATGCGGGGAAGGTCACTCCAGCTCGGCCTCTGTAACCTCGGTCTCCTCAGCGGAGGACGACGACGATGGAATGGCGCATCTGGATGCAGTGACGCGCGAAAAGATTATCCTTGACCTGGAAAAATATCCCGCAGTCGATCATGCCACACAGGACACCATTATCACCAAATACCGCCTGCTAGGCGAGCGCATCAAAGCCGAAGGCCTGTACCAGTGCAAGTACCGCGCATATGGCATCGAAGCCATTCGTATCTCACTCCTCTTCGCCTGCATGCTAGTGACCCTCCACTGGGGCTGGTACGCCGTAAGCGGCGCGTTCATGGGCGCCGTGTGGCAGCAGCTCGTCTTCATCGGCCACGACGCGGCCCACATGGGAATCACGCACAACTTCCACATCGACACGTGCATCGGGATCCTCATTGGCGACTATCTCGGTGGGCTGAGCATCGGCTGGTGGAAGCGCAACCACAACGTGCACCACATCGTCACCAACGCGCCCGAGCACGACCCAGACATCGAATACCTCCCCTTCCTGGCGCTCTCGCACCGCTTCTTCAGCTCGCTCCGCTCAACCTACTACAACACGGTGATGAAATACGACGCGGTAGCCAAATTCGCCGTGAAGTTTCAGCACTACTCCTTCTACCCGCTCATGACCATCGGCCGCTTCAACCTCTACCGCCTCGCATGGTCTTACCTGCTCTCCTCGCAGCCGCCGCGCAAGGGCCCCGCCCGCTGGCACTGGCACCTCGAGATGCTCGGCCAGCTCGTCTTCTGGACCTGGTACGGCTACGGCATTATGTACAGATCCATCCCCAGTACAACCGGCCGGCTGGCCTTCTTCCTCGTCAGCCACATGATCACCGCGCCCCTGCACGTGCAATTCACCGTGAGCCACTTCGCAATGAGCACAGCGGATCTGGGGGTTAGTGAATCCTTCCCGCAGAAGATGCTGCGCACGACTATGGACGTCGACTGTCCGGCGTGGCTAGATTTCTTCCATGGTGGCCTGCAGTTCCAGGTTATCCACCACCTGTTCCCGCGCGTGCCGAGGCATAATCTGCGCACGGTGCAGAAGATGGTTATGGAGTTTTGCGATGAGGTCGGCATTCCGTATGCGCTGTATGGATTTGTCAATGGGAATGAGCGTGTGATTGGGAAGCTTGCGGAGGTGAGTCGGCAGGCGGCTATTCTGGTTAAGTGTCAGGAGGCCATGGCGGGTGGGCATGTGCATTAATAGATATGTAAGAACGGTGGTATATAGACGGGCAGATGGGACGGACAGAGGAGAGAGAGATGTTGCGACCTTCTCTGCCCGACGTGGTAGAATAATGAATCGTGTCTGAGCTAATATATAGACAGTACCCGCGGTGCATGTCATCGCCCACCTTGGATTAGGGTGAGGGAATAGGATCACGTATCTCTATTTATGAGAAAGATGCGTGCTCTGTGTAATAATTCACCTCCTGCTCTATGCCGTCTACCGGCGATAACGGCCATGAAACACCTTCCTGTGTACTGTCCAAGATTCAATAGTATGGAGGTCGTTCAAGCTGTGGACCAGAGAGAGCCCATCCTCCCCTCCCATCTACTTACCTACGTAAAGGACCAAGTACTCGGATCGCACTCCGGCCCGACAAGCAAAACCGCAGCATCATGTGCCCCAAGCTCCACACTCAGCCCGCGCTGCACGCACCCCAATCCCTTCCCGGTCCAAGCATCAAGAACCCAAAACGCACCCTCTCCACCACTACCGCCACCGTCCTTCCTCCTTAGCGTCCACTGCTCCGCTTCCACCTGCTCCCCGAGGTCCCGGAGCTCCGGGACCTCGCTCCAGACAGCCGTCCGCGTCCTTGTCTCATTCTCCGAGTTGAGCAGCAGTACTGCAGCCCCGTCCAGCGTGGACGACGGACCCGACCAGTATTCCGCCGGGTGCGCGGGGTCGAATGTCCAGTCGGGGTTGTAGCCCCATTTGTACGGGTATGCGGGGCGGCCGATGATTGGATCTTGGTGGAATGCTAGCAGGTAAGGGTTCGAGAGGATCGCCAGGTGGGCGGGGGAGATTTGCGAAAGCTAGATGCGTCAATATATGACACAGTCTGTAATATTGGGAGTTTCCATAGAGAGACACTCACATCCGTCCCAATCAACAACGGCCCCTTCATAAGCGCCCACAGCGCAAAATGCGCTCTATTCTCCGCGAGCGACAGATTCCCATTCCCCACCTCCAGCATATCCGGATCGGGCCTCCCCCAGAAATCCACATAGTTCATGAGAAAACTATTCATATTCGCAATCTCCGCGATGCGCGCCCACTCCGCTCGTACGCCGTCCCCCCCGCGGCCCGGCGAGATATCGCCCGACATGCGCCACGAGTTTCCCGTTGCGTTTCCCCAGGTGTTTACCTCTGCGAAGCCCCAGTTGCAGATTGAGAAGAGGATTGGGCGAGTTGTCGATTGGAGCGCCAGTAGCATGGCTCGGTAGTGCTCTGCGGAGGGGGACGCGGTCCAGTTGTAGCCCTGTGGTGGCGCGTTGGAGAGGTTGGGGCAGGTACCGTTGGGGAAGGGGCCGGGGGAGTAGACGGGGTCTGGGAGGCAGGCTATATAGGGGTTTGCGAGGGCGGGTGGGACGCCGCAGGCGTCGTATTTTAAGTCTGCATGACTGTCAGATCTCTCTGGACTGCGCGGAAAGGGGGTGCAAATGTGTAGGTACAGTCAATCCCTCACTCGGCAAATGTCTCTGCGTCAATCTGCTCGTAGCCTAGACTCGCTGGGTATCCGGCGCAGGTCGTCTCTCCCGAGCCTGGTACAGATTCGATTAGATTGCATTGCGGGTTCATATCCAAGAAGATGAGATGGACGCACTACTATAGATCCCAACCTTCAGCCCCATCCCATGGATCTCGTCCACGAGTCCGGAAATCCCATCAGGGAACTTGTCGGGATCGGGGATAATGCGCTGCGTGGTCGGGTCGCGGTGTGTCTTGACAGACCAGCAGTCGTCGACTGTCGGACAATTAGCTCAGCCACCTCAGATCAGGGCATGACCATACTGTTAATATACTCATATCCAAGATCCGCCAAACCGAGATCGACGACGGCCCTCGCGGCCGTCAGAATCTTCGCCGCGTCGATATCGCACTCGTATGCATTCCACGTGCTCCAGCCAAGCGCCGGAAGACGGCCCTGATACTCTGATTAATCCTTGCTGACTGGGATCATGACGGCCTAAGACAAGGCAAACTCACAACGTTATCCTCGTTTACAAGCGAGTAAACCCGGCAGGCCCATAATAGCGGTGGGAGAGAGTACCTCAATAACGTCATCGCTAGCAACACAATTTGCTTGACTCGAAGGGACTTAGTTTCGAGAATGCGAGACGTGCGGGGGAAAGCTCGCGCCTTAAGTATCTTATCTCTCTCAAATGTTTGCTAGACATGCGGCTTGCGCAGGCCTAGACAACAAAATAAGCAATATGAGCATCGTACACCGGGCTAATCATCGCCGGAACCGAACCCTTGTGCAACGCGCCCTTGTGGGGGAAGAGCGGGGTAGAGCCGTTCAATTGACAATTGTTTGTCATGTTGGCGATGGCTTTGCGTGCCGGATGACAAGGCCCCTGGGTAGGATGTGCAGTTTTCTGCTGCTTTTGGGAATTGGGATTGATTGTCAAGTAGATAAGTGTTTGCCTGCAGTATTGAGTTGGTTGGTGGATCGTGCTCCAGATCCGGCCTGGATATTGGGACTACCATAGCGTAGGGGCTTCTTACAGTCTTATGTCTCAAAACCGCATTAACCAGATCCAGCACCTACTACACAGGCTTTTTCCATGGACGACAGCGTTAGGACATGGGTAGTCAACCCGGAGTCCCGAAGTCTGTCGATCACGACAGAAGAGTGAAATCCTATTCAATCCAAGATAATATACAGCTTTTATGGATACACATCTGTCCCGAATCCTAGGGCCCGCCCGCAGTGTCGGTGATATTGAAGAATCGCTTCATCTCCTCCATAACCTTTGCCACATACCCATCCAGCACCTCATCGCCCATCGCAACCCACCACTTCTGATGCACAGACTTGAGCCCCTTTTCATAATCGTCTCTCCCCGTCCCCTTCTTGCTCCACTGAATTCCTATATCGACCCACGGCATGCGTCCGTCGACGCGGTGCGCACAATTCAGAAGATTCTGCTCCGGGTAGTTCGGATCGAACGCACCCGGCGAGTTCAGCAGCGAGGTGTAGTACTCAAAGATCTGCACAGAGGGCGCGAAGACGAAAAAACCTGCGTTCATGTAATTATCCTTGACGTAAAAGTCCTTGCTGGGCTTATCCTTGACCGGCGGCAGGTTCGCCTCGACCCAGGAGTCGTGGATTCCCGCGATCAAGTACGTGGATGGGAGCACGGAAAGCGAGGGGACGGTCTTGGTCTTGTCGGGTTTTGTCTTTTGGATTGCTGTTGTCGGGTCAGTGAAGATGCCGTCGACGGGGCGGAAGAGGATCGAGTCGGCGTCGAGGAAGGCGATCTTGTCGTACGTCGTCATCTTCCACACGTTCAGCTTTGCGAGCACGCCCTTCCACCGGTCCCATTTCGGGAGCACCCAGTCACGCGAAATGCTGTCGACGGGGACGACGGTGGCGCCGTCTTGTGCGAGGACTGTTCTTTGTTCTTCCGGGACGTCGTCGGTGACGAGCACGAGGAAGGGAATTTCGGTTGCGCTGCGGGTATCAGGGCTGTGGAGGAGTTGGTAGGTGAGCAGTCGTGCGGCCATAAAGTATGGCTTCTCGAGGACCGGCTTGTCATGGTCTTCCTCGCCTGTGAGGATCGTCGCGAACGCGTATCGTTGTGGTTCATTCGGTTCATTGTGGTTGGGGGATTCCGGCGTTCGCTCGGGCGAAGAGACAGTCAAGCGCGCAGGGGCAGGCCAGATGTCGGGGCCGAAGAAAAGGATCGTAGAGAGGAAGATGACCAGACAGCCCGATACTAAAAGGACCCTGGCTGTTCGTGCTGGACGATACGCTGCTAGAGCCGTCAACATTCTGGCGTGGTGGCCGAGATGGAAAGCTGCAGAAGGGACATTAAAACGAGCGAGATTTTAAGAATAGCATCTGCACTCGATATAGACAAAAATCACACGAGTCCGGAAGAAATATGTCAACCAGCCTGGAGAACGACATAAGCTGCCGAATCGGGAAGGAGACCTCTCGCCCCGCTTCCGGGCCACTATGGATCTCACACCCTGGCGAACGCTGGCACATCGGCCAAGCACCTAGTCTGCCAGTAGCGCAGCTCACTAATTGGTATTAACCAACGAGGGGCCGCCTATCATCTTCGATTGATCCAGCTCAAGGCACCGCTTTTTAGTTGGGGGCCAAGAGCTCCTGTTCTTGATTGACTGCTTGGAAGTACACCTGGCAGGGGGGTCCACTCCAGGCACCTGCCTTTTTTTTTCTTTCTCGAGTCGAAATGACGCACCGCTCACCTTTCTGGCTGGATCAATCCTGAAAAATTCGAGGGTCAAGGCTGGGCATGAGCGAAAGATATGCTAATACTCTGACTAATTGCACATTGCATCTTTTCCAGACGGGAGCTCCCTATTTCCGAACATCACCCTCCAGCCCCCCTGCGGCTCTCGGCAGCAGTCCCGGACCTTCCGGTGGAGCGGTCCAAACCGACAGGACACAACTGCGCCTCACCTAGTCTGAACCTTTCCCCCACGAGGATCACAGGGCTCCCAGAAAGTTTACGAGAGTCGAGCACCCGCCACGGATCATTCGCTGTCGGAGATCGGGGCTTGGCCTGGATCCAGGGCCAAAAAATAAGGTCCAATGTCATCTGAGACACATCCGCACTGAAATCACCACTGGAGCTGACACGAGCATCCAACGCGTGATGTAACGTTATCTCTGGTTTTTAATGGTAATAACACTCATACGCCTGAAGATCCCTTCCTACAAAGTCAAAACGCACAATGATGTCCAGTAAGCCGTCGATCTATCTACCCCCAGACTTCCTCTTCTCCAACGCACTGTCAGGCTTCCAACCACTCAAACTCGCGCTACCCCTGTTCGTTTCCAATATGAAATCCTTTCCATAACTTGGAATGGAGCTGAGCCTGCCATGCACAACACAGCCACAGTCACAGTCTATTTCTTCTTCTAGACCTCCGCAACCCAAGTCCCCTGCCGCGCATGCTGGACGATACTAACAAGCCCATGTCCATCGTCGGCAAGAACAGGTCTCTTTGACGAGACCGCCCAAGCTAGATCAATCATCCCGGAACTCGTCTTCGCGCCGCCTTCACTTCCATCCTGTGACCAGTGTAGACACGAATCGCACGTGAATATCACCTCAAACGTATCCGTGTCCTTGGAGACGCGCGTTGACAGGGGCGTGATGGTCACGTTGCCTGTGTAGGGACCCGGGAGCCTGTAGGTTGACGTGTACCGCGGAGATATCGCGACGGAGTTTGCGGAGTCAGACGTAGGAGGATCGGCAGCGGCGTAAGCGACAAGAAGCAAGGAGTCGGTCATCGCACCGCCGAGCGAGATGCCGCACCACCCTGTGGCTGTGGTGCATTTCTGTTTTGTTTCACAAGGGTTTGCTGTTAGTAAGACGGAGATGCAGCGAAGAAGGGCTTGTGATTGGGATCTTGGCGGGTAAGCTGAGCGGAGCAAAAAGCAAGCAAAGAGATATTTGAATACGGAGTACGTAATCCCCACCGGGGGCGAGTCAAAACGGCCCACGGGCAAGAAGAAGAACAGGGATCCCTCTCCATGGCTAAATCTTACCAGGTATCCAGTGAAATCCGCCGCATCGACTTCACGTGCGGAGGGCGGTAGGGCAACCCCGAACGTTAGCCCTAGCGGTCCGGGGATCTCCCATGTCGAGAACGTTGTCTTTGTGTCGGGGTCTGTGTAGGGTGTTCCCTTCGGGGCTTGCGCGTGGCATGTTGGTAGCACTGCTCGTAAAAAGTGTCATGTCAGTTTAAAGTTTCACCGCATCTGGAGATATGTAGAGGTGGTGGTGGTGTGGCCCTACGGGTTGTTGCGACACCGAAGATGGCCGCCACAGTGTTGAAGAAACGCATGGCGACAGCGGAGTTTTGGGATTAATTTCGAGGAAAGCTTTCATGGCAATTGCAGAGTATATATGTTTTGTAATTGCATTGACGTAATTGGTATCCTGTACATTCCTGCCAACCGGTTCCTCATTCCAGTGGGCGGAGGAAGAATGCGGGTTGGACGTATGATAGAACATCCGTTTCAAAGATCAAGGAATCAACCCAAAATGTAACTATGGAACGCGTGGGCTGATGACAATCCGATTCAGTGAAAATATTGATTCGTGAAAAGCTCCTTTGCTTAATCTCGTGACTCATGGAAGGTAACCCTAAGTGGGCACCCCGGGCTGAGGGAGCTTTCCTACGGTGCACCTGTATAACCTCCGTAGAGGACTCAGAAGATAAAGGGAAACTATCCCACACCACGAAGTCAAGTATCTCAAGGCAAGATTGCCGTTGTTTCAGCCTCGCGGAAGCTGGAGGTAATTCCTTGTCTTTAGATGTTGGCAACGTCCGAGCTGAAGAATGCGCCGCGGTCGAGGCTCCAGTACGAATGCGACGAAGCTTGTAGGTCTATAGTATAGCCTGCCCAATCGCGATGCCGCACCCCTACGGAGTACTCGAAGCTCCGGACTAGAGCTAGCTCCATTCACAGGACAAGTGTATTTGCGTGTTGATCAAAATACATCCTGCACTCATGACACTCGAGGTTAAACCCTCCCTAAATTCGAGCCAAACATTACCATAACTGTGGCGAAATTTGTGACTTCGAGGTTGGGTTAATTGTAAATACGCATTATCTCTCTTCTTTAGAGTGGGACCCGGTGTTTCACTACACATGCATACTGCTCCTCAATATATAAAGACCAAGTTAAACTGGTATAGCTCGTCTGGAAGCGATCCCGAAAATATATAAGGTCAAAATCACCGTCGATTGACAAATGGCCATATTCAGGGTCCCTAGATATCGATCATTTCTCACGGCCCATAAGCTGAGCGCCGAATACGTAGCCTCCCCAGGGATATCTACCCAGGGTTGCTTGCTCTCGACTCCGCCACCCAATTAGCAGGTCTATCCTACCTAGAACCACAATCGGTTGCAGAGAAGTCCTTAGTGTATAAATGCACTTGGAGCCAATTTGTACGTGATGGCGAGGTAAGTAACGCTTTGTGTAATGGAGCTCTGATCTGGATTAAGGGTCAAAAATAGACTTGCAGTTTTCCTCGCAGGATGCTGCCATTTGTCGCTATCGCAAAATTGGCTGTTATTTTCCATGATCACACAGCCTCTAGGACCTAAGAATTGACCAAGCAGAGTAAATCTATAAAAGGCAATTTTGAATTTGCTGTTATTGTGTTGTTCAGGTATTGACAGTCACGGCTCTTGCCTATTGTTTGAAGTTTTTTAAGGACGCATAGCTATGTGGATGAGATTGCGCACAATTGCGACTTTTATTTAAATGCCATTAAACATGATCTCCTCAATCAACTTTTTCTCAGTTCGCCTGCCCCAAGCTTTTCTTCGTCCACAAACATTGTGTCCCTCGCATCCCACCCTTTAAGCAAGAAGAAAAACCAACCCTCCAAGCCAAGTGCACAAATACCATTTTCAAATCCATACAAAATAACGCATCAAGTAAGTATCTCGCCAAGGCGACAATGAGCCCAGCTAACCTGGACTTTTTTTTTTTTTTTTTTTTTTTTTTTTTTTTTTTTTTGAAACATCCAGTAATACTCGAGCAAAATGTGTCAACAGCTGCTCGCTCCCATCGAGCACCTGTGTCACCACCTCGTTGAGGACCCGGGAAGTCTCATGGAGTGGGAAGGCTGTGGAAAGTGCGGGATTGTCAAGAAGCAATCCTGGCTGGGCAAGAAGTCCAAGAGGGAGCCTTGCCCCGATTGCCTTGCGGCCGGGACTTGGGTCAAGAAGAATGGGAAATGGGACCGCGCCTGAGCTGAGCTGTCTACAAAAACGATCGCCCGTACCAGCCACGATCGACGGAACTGGTATCTCATGACTCTATGGTAGCAGAAGCCTTTGAAATCTCTCTTTGGACTGGGTTTGTTTGGATTCGTGGTATTGAGGCGTTGGGAGGACGGATTGGGCGGAGGACTTCATCTTGTGTTCCTGTTGATTACAGCTTGAGACTTGAGATTGTACCCACTGCTTCTATGTTTGTCACGAACTGAGCGTTCAAGCGACTGTGGCGATTTTCCATAGCCAGAATAATGTGAATTCAATACTATCAAGCTAGCTAAGTTGTTTAAGGGGCATTGTGGATGTCGCAGCCTGAGGCGACAAATCTCGCCTGAAGCTCTCTCCTGGTGTAACACTTCTAATCTATTCTACATCTCTTTCCTCTCCTTCCTGATTCCCCTAAGCGCACTGCAATCCACCATGGCGATCCAACGTGAGTACCCAAACGTGCACTGGGTCTGGGAAGGAGGCATCTCGTTCGTTTACGAAGTCGATCCCCAGATCGTGGTCAAGGTCCCGCAGCCCAGCGAGTTTGAAAAAGAACAGTTCAAGAAAGAGCTCCAGATCTACAAGACCTTTTCTCAGCGGCTCCCGTGTCCCTCAATTGTGCAGTGCTTCTATACCACGGACAATGGGATCTTCCTTGAATACATGAGAGGTATGATCTCCTCATACCTACCGCATACATTTGCGAATACTAAACCGGAATCTGAATTCTAATCCCTTCCTATCCAAGATATAACCCTCTGCTACCGCCTCCAGCAGAACCACATCCGCGACGCGAAGACAATGGTGGTAACACAAGTGCACAAGCTAGAGCCGCTGCCCCTCCGCAAGCAATGGATGAACGAGCTCGCACAGGCGGTTGCCTTCCTCGAATCCCTCAACCTCGCGCACGGCGACCTGCGACCGGATAACATCCTCCTCGACCGCGACCGCCTGCGGCTCTCCGACTTCGACTGCACCGACCAGATCGGCACCTACTTCGAGGCCTGCATAGCACCCTATGGGCGGCTTATAAACGTGGATGAGACGGATAAGGGTGAATCCGGGGGCGCAGGGTACCTGGGTCCGCGTACGGAGCAGTTCGCGCTCGGCTCGATCTACTACTATATCAACTATGGGTTCGAGGTTTATGGGGATCGGTGTCTTGCGCCGGAGAACCCGAGGGAACATGGGCCGAAGACGGTCGATCTACTGCGCTACATGGAATTCCCAGAGCTGAACGGGGATCCGGTCTTTGATGAGATTATCGACAGGTGCTGGCACAACAAGTATGCGAGGGTTGCAGATCTGGCTGCTCATGTGCAGACGCTCCTTGATGCGGATGAACCATTCGGAGAGACCGAGGGGTGCGGAGAATGTAATGGTGATGAACACGGTGGTAGCGGAGAAAAGAAAATTGGCGATGAAGATAGTACGGATGAGGGAGGCGCGGAATGCCATAGAGATGAACGCGACGGCGCTGACGAAGAGGAACAACTTGGTGAGGAAGATGGTGAGGCCAAAGGCGACGGCGAGGATCTATCCTCGAAACAGGCACTATGCCGGAGCCTGGAAGAGCGCGGACTCCTAGACATACTCTCTTCAGCTGAGCCCAAGGAGCTTGGGTTTAAGCTTGAGTGGTACAGGCAATCTCAGAGCTTGACGGGAAAGGCCTAGTCCCCTGGTAGGCAGACATGGGTCTGGAGAAGGTGGTCTGTCGGGCGTTACGTCGAAAATGTACATGATTCTCCTCGTATTGATAGGAATTCGTGTTGTGGCAGGGGGTGGGGGTCTAGGTAGACTACTGGAACCAGGGAGAACGCACTGGCACTAAGCATGTTTTGTTGAGGAGTGGTTACGGCTACGCAAAGTATCGAGCAGGAAGACTACTAGTTAATGAAGGATTCACTCATATTTTTTTTTATAACGTATCACTACAAGTGAGTTCGTTGTTAACAGAAAAAATCGGCAGACCAATCTAACTTAGGATATGCTCGATAACCCAAGGGGCTTGTGTTCCTACAGGCGACCTTTAAATCGCACCGCAGCTCCACCAGTAATTCATCGAAGCAACCCCGGGCATCCTCCACATGCTGATAGAGTGCGGAAAGCTTGTTAAACGGCGCAAAACAGGTCGTACATTCGTAGCGGTATCCTGGTGTGTAGGACAGCGTATAATCGTTGTTAGCACAGAACACGGCGAGAGCCACATCGAGGTCCTCCTCGTCGATACCGGACTTGCAATTCCCAGATTCGATGTGGATCAGCATCCCGGAGAATGACTTGAAGGCGTTACAGCAACCAGCGCCGTAGCAGAACAAGTTTGGGGTAAGTGTTTTTGCTTGTGCTAGATATCCAGGAGAATTGGGTGTTAGCTCACGACGGACCTAGAGAACTGGATCGAGCTTGGACCACATACCATCTGCAAATTGTTCTTATTTTTGAAAGACTGTTTGCAATGCACGCACGCGTTGTGTACATCGACATTATGTTTTTGGAAGGTCTCAGCCTGGCAGTAATAATGAACCGCCTTGATGTGATTCATCCGCTCTGTAGGGGTCTCCAAGTCTGCATCACAGACCTGGCAGATATTATGATACCATACTGCTTTTATGTGGGCTTGTTTTGCCGCTGGCGACCGGAAGACGCGCGTGCACCGCTCACACCACTCATGCTGCAGCGGGAGAAAAGAGCTGTTCGGGAGTTGAAATATCTGTCGCAGAGGGTGCATCTGTAGTCCTCGCCATCCCATTCAATATATGGACGTAGACTCATGGTGCTATATCTGTGGTCGGGCACGAGATTAAAGGATTGAAGTTGGCGAAGCTGATGAAGTTGCGGCGTTTGTCCGAAGAGTTCCAGGTGAGGATTCATCACTCGTCTTCTCCACGCTTGTCCCCGCCAAGGCCGGCCCATTGAGCTACATGCGCCTTCATTGGCCTTTTCCTTGTTAGCGTACCGATCTGGGATTTAGCGGTCCCGTTCCCCGAGATTTCCCTGTCCGCTCTCTCAAGGCTGTCGTCTCTTCTTCCTCCAATCTCCCGGGAATATTTTCCATGCTTGCATTACGTTTTGTTGAACTTTGTCTGCGGTAATTGATCTCTATTATCATGCTCATTCATTTTATCATTCGGCTTCCCACCCAGGTAAAGCAGACCGAAGCAACATCATCTCGCCAAAGCCGCCACATACAAACGCCATGAACACAACCACCCCCTACCCACATCACAGCGATGACACTGCTGCCGGAGGCACCTTATTCTGAAACCCCCCGTTTGGATGGATGATTACCTTCGTATACCCATCGACACGCTTGTCGAATTTCTCGTACGCTGTCTCTGCGTCTTCGATTCCAATCTCGTGCGAAACGACGAAGCTTGGCTTGGCTTTGCCTGCGATGATCAGGTCGCGGAGTTGTCGGTTGTAGGCTTTGACGTTGCACTGGCCGGTGCCGAGTGTGAGGCCCTGAGAGTATGTGAGCGATCGAAAAAAGAAATTGGTGAAGGGAGTGTCTGTTTACCTTCTCGAACAACTTTCCAAAACTCAAGCTAATCATCCCGTTTGCAGCAGCCGCATCGCCCGCACCAGGGTCACTATCCATAGCAA
Source organism: Penicillium sp. S1316 (assembly GCA_023627405.1). Classification (NCBI taxonomy): domain Eukaryota; kingdom Fungi; phylum Ascomycota; class Eurotiomycetes; order Eurotiales; family Aspergillaceae; genus Penicillium; species Penicillium sp. S1316. Next base: position 453,178 of record JAMAHF010000025.1, read on the forward strand.
TCAGCACACCGACTCATATCTACCAGATTAAGGGACAGGTATACTCACCTAGGCACATAAAGCCCCGGGATTCCCAACCCACCACAAGCCCTCGTAACACGAATCATATTTTCAAGAACAATATTCGGAACCTCGGTTGAGTTATCCTTGCCAACAGCCTGGTAACCCACAGCATCCACCGATCGATCAACCATGTCACCATTCAGAGTAATGATCTGGTCCACTGCGTCGCCCTTTGTAAAATCGATCGCAACAGCTCCTATCCGCTCAGCCGCGCGGAGACGCTCGGGGACTCGATCAACAACATAGACACGTGACGCACCGCGGAGTTGGGCGGAGTATGCGGCCATGAGACCGACAGGGCCGGCGCCGAAGACGGCAACGCTGTCTCCAGGTTGGAAGCCGGAGATTTCGATGCCGTGCCAGCCCGTTGGGAAGATATCTTTACACGCATCTATCAGCCTTGTTTCAGAGTAACGAGGAAAGAGAGAGGAAGCTCACCGGCGAGGAGGATAAAGTCGGCCTCATGCTCCGTCCCCGGTGGAAGTTTTAGAGCGTTGAAGTCTGCGTATGGGACGCGGAGGTATTGCGCTTGTCCTGCACCCAAGCATTAGCGGCATTCCCTGCCATGAAATGAGACGACCAGCATACCTCCGCGATATGGCCCCATGGCAACATATCCTATATCCGCGTCAGCAGCAGGTTCCCCCTTCTCATTCATCGGCAAACGAACCATAAGCACCACCCGCGAACCCGGGGTTGACACCCGTGCAGAACGCAGTCTTTCCGTCTTCGCAGTTTCGGCACCGACCGTCGGCGACGTTAAACGGCATGACCACACGGTCGCCCTTCTTCAACAGTGTGACTCCGTCGCCAAGCTCTTCCACGATACCTAGGTTCTCGTGGCCTATTCACATTAGCAATGGCGGGCACCTGACGCCAGGTTGTAACCTACCAAAGGTAATTCCTGGCTCTGCAGCGGTTCTGCCTTCGTACATACTAATGCCTGTAAGTATAGAGCGGTCGATAATGAACCATGGTGAGACTCACTGTAAGTCTGAGCCACAAATCGCCGCCTAACCACACAGCAATCAGTGAGCGACTCAGTGGAATCGAATATCAGCCTGATAACTCACGCTCGTAACCTTGACAATAATATCATCCGGATGCTCGAGCTTAGGCATCTCGACCTCCTGCACCTTGACCTTGAACGGCGCAACATAGTTGAGCGCTTGCATAGTTCGTGCCGCCATCGCGAATATATCTCTGTATCTTTGTTCCTCCCAGGAAAATATCTAAAGGCGGAAGATTCTCCTATCAAGGAATGCGCAATGCGACCACTTTAAGACGCACCCCTTCCGTGCGGGGTGCGGAGTAGGCGCTGCGGGGAAAATTAACGCTTTCGAACAATCGCCGAGGGGCATTGTGGACCCCGCACCCTTGAAGCCCCGGGGGAAAATACTCGATTCGGCGTGTATTACTTTTTTCTACGCTTTCCTATACATGCAAAGTGGAAATTGAAATCCGATGACGAGCTCGGTGGGCTATTTACATACGTGTAAGCAATGCCCGCCCGCGTGTCTTTCCTTTCATGCGATCTTCTTGCTCATTTCGCAGATTTCTACGAACTTCGCCCTAATCTTTCCAGTCACAACAATCAACAGGAAGAATGGTAGTCATTAAGCGGTTTAGAACACTTTGGGGAATCGAGCCTGGTCCTCAGCAGAGCAATTGGAAGAAAAGATTCATTGGGTGGAAGGAACATGGATATTGTAGGCTTTTGTTCTTTTTTTTCTCACTCAACGGTTTGCTAACTAAAACCAACGCACAGCCGGCATCGAAATCGATTTTGCGGGAATGAGCACCGAGGAGCTGCAGCTCACGCGAAGTATCGCCGACGAGGTCGGTTTGGAGATCAGCGTACTGTTCGTATCTACTACCACAGCTTCTTGGATAATTGTTTTTTTGGTGCAAGTATACCTAACGGTCGCAGCCTGTTTTCCTCGTGGCCACAATACGTTGGACCCCGCCCCGCCGGCTTGACACCAGAGGACCATGTCGAGTTCTTCCGCGGACAGCTCAAGCTTGCACACATACTGAAGCCTGTGCGTATCAATGCGCAGTCAGGAGCGTATGTCTTTACCCACCCTATACTTGAAGTCCCTGTGATCGCAGTAGGGTACGTAATTGGCTAATGACGATTAGCGACCATTTCACCTGGGACGAGTCCGTGCGCTTCTACCAACTGGCAATTAAGGTAGAAAAGGAAGAAGGGTTTGACGGCCGAGTATGCCACGAGACTCACCGCAATCGGTCTCTATTCAACCCGTATGCGACGGACTATATTCTGCAGCGTGTGCCAGAGTACGTCCAACCATTTTCTTCATTTGTCTACTGGAGGGTAGTATGCTAACAGTTTTTCGAAGACTGAAAATCACCACCGACATCTCGCACTGGGTCGTCGTATCCGAGCGACTCCTCGACCAGAACGAAGAAGACGCCGCGATCCTGACTCGAATTATTCCCCACGTAAGTCGCTGCACCTACTTGGTCCCCCTAAGGAGGGTGACAAAAAAGTTACTAACCAGCGTTGCCAGGTCGGACACATTCATGCGCGCATGGGAACAACACAATCATCCCAATGCCCCGAACCACTAAACCCGGTCTTCACGGCGGAGCGCGAATTCTTCGAGAAGTTCTGGATTCGTGTTGTGAGGCATAGACAGGAGACGGAGCCTGAGGGTACCCTCACGTGGGTGCCGGAGTATGGGTGAGTGATCATACCTTTTTGAATCTTGCTTCTATTCAGGTAGTATGAGAGGGCCGAAGGCTGATTTTTGTGTGTTCAGACCATACCCCTACCACCCGATCAACACTGCCCAGACATTTGACGAGCTTGCGGACAGTGAGGGGAAGAGACTGGACGCGCTTTTTGCAAGTGTGGTTGCGTAGCTCTGAAAGATTGATAGCTTTACGTGGCTCTTGAAATGTGTTAATCTTATAGACTAGAAACGAACGCTCAAGTGGTTGAACTAGATCCGTGATCCGGGTTTAGAACTCTCACTATATAGGCCTTGAACAGCTTCTAAATATATATCTGGGATAAGTTTGGATAGCTGTTCTAAGCAGCCTTTACATAAGCGCCAACTGTATTCAGTGACGTCCTAGATAATCTACCGAAGGGCATTATACCCAGATGTATATCGCATCTTCTCGATCAGGCCCCTGGCGGATCAGTCGATGGCGCCTGCCTCGCCGGATTCCCTTCACGTGACCTCTACCCTGCTGGGCGATGGGGGAAGCAGGCGATGAAGCAATTAAATCTGCTTGTCCCGCCTTAGCATCAGCAGTACCAAGCAGAGCAAAGAGATCCAGGTAGTGCGTCTTATACGAGTATGGTCAGGCTTGTTTCAATGTGATCGGGATTGTCACAGTATACGGACGAGGGTTCCGTGCTCCGTCCGATAGGCGAGCAAATTCAATATGTAATAGGCAAAGAAAGGCCAGCCTTGTTCGAAATGATAGACATATGAGCAGGTGGAGACATATGTGGCGCTGGGCAAGAGCAACAGACGCGTGAAAGTAAGTGCCGTGCACCTCGCCCTCTCTGTTGCCCACTACATACAAATATAGGCTCTTAATTTAGGCATGTATGCCCCGTCAGAGACGCTATGCCAGATCTGTTGAAGAGAGAAGGGGAGAGGGAGAGTCGGCTCTGGTACTCGAACTTGTTAAAAGGTACTGAAAACAAGCTAGTACAATGGTATGTAGAGCTACAGCACGGGTTTCCCTTGTGCTATTGAATGATCCAATAAGGTCATTGACAGATAAATACTTTTACTAGTTTTCCCGGGCTTGTCCAAAAGACCTCGTGTTACAGACAGTAACCACTACACGTTTTACCCCCTGCCCATAGGACAACTCCCATACACAGCCCGAGCATCTCCTCACCTAAGTACATACATAGTCTCACTCCTTAAAGTACAAAATCATACTATCGACAACAGCATCGGCACCATGGGTGTTATCTCTACCTGTAGCTCCAGCCCATTCACCATTCCCCAGGTCCTCGACGTCGCTGGCCAACCCAATCTTGCTGCCAGCCTCGAAATGATTGCCCTTGTTGGTATCAAACTCAAACCCGTTGCAGAACCCCTGGCCATCGCCAGCATAGAAAGTCATGTCCACAATCTTCTCATCCGGCCGGAAAGTAAAGGGCGGTTGAGGGGTGTAGCCGATGTTCGGGTCCCGGCCGCCGATGCGGCCGCTCGAGGTGCCGTCCTCGAAGTCGAACTGAAACGCGCCGAGCACGTCGTAGCCGTCGTAGTTGGCTTTCCAGGTTTGTAGGCTTTCGATTTTATTTTCGTTGTCTGTTGCGTTGTATGCGCTGCCGCCGGGCCCGCCGTAGGGTCCGTCGCTAACAAGGTCTTGGGTGCGGCGGGGCATGTTGGTTTTGAGAGGTTGCTTAGTTTGGCAGAGAATGGGAAATTCTTGTAGAGATAGATTTTATTCCTGTGTGGGTGAACAGCAGAATGAAAGTCAAGCCAGCAGACGGCTCGTGAAGGTCTGCTTTTGTACCTCTAGCTGAGTGGCAAAAGGTCGATTACACCCTCTCCATAGACACTGGTCTAGGTCTGGGCTGAAGCGTGCGTGTGACGCAGTGGACTTGCCTGGTCCTAATTGTACTGCGAGGTATAATTCTACGTGGGGGCGAGATTTTGCAGGGTGTAACAGTAAACCATTCGAGATGCCGAATACACTCTAATAATTGAGAAGAAGCCATTGGACTAAAAGCATACACTCTCCACATATGGTTTGAGATGGAACGAGATATCAATGACTGCATGACTGCATGACTGCCAAAGAACTGGCTCCGTTATCCGTGACTGTGCTGCAAACAGACGGAACTAAGACCAAGAGACCACACGCCCAATATTGACAGAACACACATGCAGAGTTTCTTTGATGTCATGGAGTAATTCAAGCTTCCCACTTAACCATAGATACGCATTGTTTGGAAATACCACCCTGACACTCATGGGTAGTGGGGCACACCCGAACAAAGGGCGGATCTCGGAATCCGGGGGAGCCTCACTACAGGCGCGGGTCGATCCGGAACTAACAACCCGCGGGAGCCAAACATTTGGATCTTACATCTTGAGTTCGGTATATGAACGGCTTCTAGTACTCCAAAGCCGTCTGACCCGGCAAAAGTTTCCGCAGCCTCATGACGTAGAGAACAACCCCCCCCCCCCCCACCAAACATTCCGGTGGTCCCGGCTGTAGATCCGGAGGCTAGAAGAAGTATGAGGATGTGCGGTCTGGATATTTGCTACTATAGCCGCCAATCTATGTGAAGAGTCAGTGCATGTAGGAATCACAAAACTCATGTTTTATGCCCCTGCGTGGATATCAAGACTGACTGCTAATGCAAGCATCAACCTTGCAGCACATTACTTTCCTAAATCGGCTCCAGATTACCCTACCAGGACAGTGGTCATGCCTGGGGTATATATACTATGAGGTATTTAATGCGTGGGCAACCGGTGTAAATCTAATAATTATGATTGCACCAGCAAGTGCATCATAGACCTTGTCCTTGTATTGCTATTCCTTGACAACTTTAACTGGATCCCACAATCAAGGTTATCTTGCCTTTTAGTCTTGAAATGGTTCCTAAGACGGCGGGCACATTAAAGATTGCTTTGATTATTTTCGCAGTTCAGCCCCGTCCTACCGTAGCCGAGATTGAAATGCTCACTCCATGGCTATATTCCTATATCTGAATCAAGTTCACTCGTGACATCGTACCCGCCGCTGTACCGCACGCTCATGATATCATCTAACCACATTCCATTACCCTTAAAGAGCGCTTTCTGTTCTTCAAGGTTTCTCGCTCATAACTGTGTTTTAAAACGTTTCTGCAAGATACGTACGCGGCTTTCGACCATCAGATCCCATGTACAACAATGGTGGCTCAAAACACCCTAAGCAATCACACTCTTGATATATGTGGATAAATGGTATTATCTCTTTATCGTCCTATAATACTGTTGGGCGGACAAACTAATTCGCAGTGCAAATGCTTGAAGCTACTGCCAGCCTTGAACAAAGGATATAGCAGGTAGAAGCTTGTTCACATAGCTCCCGTGCATGCGACGACTCTTTCTTAGAGCCAGGAAAAGGGTCATCTGTATCCGAGTAGATGGTGCTCGTCTCAGACTGCAGGCGACCAGGATTATACTCCATCTTCAACCAAATAGCGAGCATGTACTATACTTTATAACCATTATACACTGGAACAATTTCACTTCATGTTCAGCCCACCCTTCTCTATGGCTACAATGCGTAATCGCGTAAAGGATCGTGACCGGGTTATTAGAATTTTCCAGCCAGAGATCCACCCGGGCGTTGTATAGCACTTTTACCATCTTGGCACAAGGGAAAACTCATGGCTACCTGGGGTGATTAGGAAAAATCGATTCAACTGAGATTGGTTGATATTATATGTCGATCAAAGTCTTCAGCTAATCGATTGGGAGTGGCAGAGTCGTCCATGTGTGTCGACAAAATCCACAACTGGCAAGCAAAGCGATCACTTTGGCCGTTCACCATACCCCATCTCAGCGACTAAATAGACGAGATACTAAGATCGCGCTATTTATTGTCCGATTCGGCAAGCGCTTCGGCGGCCTTGCCGGGCATACTCAACCGCATCGGGGCCGATCAGGAGGCGCAGAGGAGGTTCAGGCTCCTTGGACAGCTTGTGAGCAATGGCGGCAATCTTGGAAGGGATAGACGGTTCAGAGCCCGATGATTTGCGCAGGAATTCTGCAAACGCGCCGACAGTCTAATGGTACGGTTCACTAACCGGCGGCACACTCATGGACGAGCCGGCCCAGTCCGTGCGGATGCCCCCAGGCTCCAAAACAGAGACCTTAATACCCAACGGCTCGGCCTCCGGGTGTTGTACAACTGATTGATTATAAGCCTCGACCGATTCATAACCGACATACCCCCAGTTGCCACCCATGGCTGCCAATGACGTCCTTTCCCGCTCTCCTATCCTCAACCTCCTGATCTGCAAAAGGTTAGGCCACGATTGCCTGGGCGGAGCTTGCATGATGTCAGCACGACAGGGCGGACTATATTAAGAGGACAGCGAGACCATCGTGCCTGCGCCGTCGAACTAGGCGAGTGTCACATGACATACTCCTTCGGCACAGCTGTTTAACTGACGCCCAATGCCCACACGCAGCCGGCTGCACCGCGGAGGCGCTCCTGGAGCGCCGGCGGATAGCCCTTGAAGTCGTGTATGATGACCTCGACCCGGCTGTCGTTTGCGCCTTCAAGCATGGGCGCGGGTCTACGGCTGAGGATCGAGATTTTGGAGACGTCCGGCCGGGCGCGGAGGACAACCAGGACCGCGAAGGCCACGAGGCCAGTTGCGCTGGTGAGGATAACGTGCATATCGGGATGAAGGTGTTCTCTTTGATTCTCGCGCGCGCGCGTGTGTGTGTGTGTGTGTGTGTGTGTGTGTGTGTGTGTGTGTGTGTGTGTGTGTGTGTGTGTGTGTGTGTGTGTGTGTG